>NW_026487747.1:0-22801 GCF_026875155.1 Cherax quadricarinatus | reverse complement strand
GCCGGATGATTCAGTTTCAGGAATACTTGGTATCCATTTAAGGCAACACCATAAACTTCCTCTTTGGGGGACCCCATGGCGCCCCCGTGATGCAGGCAGAATTTTGCATCGTTGTTCCAGTAAGTGTGCCACGTTCAGTGTATACAAACAGTTTTAATTCGCTCCCCCCAATCGGTACGCCATTTTGTCTTCTAGTTGCAAAAGGTCCCCACCAGAGGGGGTGTAGTATAGGGTGCGTCCTCTTCCCCGGGAGGTCGAGAGACGAAAGGGCTATGCTGAAGTTGGTTTAGGGAGAAATGGAGTTGGGGGAGGGGGGTTCCGGGGGGTATTTTTAAAGGGGGGTTCCTAGCTTTTAAGTGGCAGGATAGGTGGGGTTGGAGGTTGGTAAAAGTGGGGTTTTGAGGTGGAAGAGGAGTTTTCGGGATGAGTACCGGGAAAACACCGGGGATAGACGGTATCCAAAAGATTTTTATAGAGCACTTTGGGGGTGATTAGGCAGTGCTTTGTTGGCTATTGGATCTATTTTAAACTGTGGGAATTTGGGCACTCGCAAAGTAGGGTGTCATATTTTTGGGTCCCAAAGAGGGGGGGGGAAGAGTTGGTGCTTAGGGAGCAATATCTTTGAGGTGTGAGTTACAAGGTTTTTGCGAAAATTTTGGGGTTTTAGATGAAGAAGGTCATGGGGTCGTGATACATGGGGGACAATTTGGTATCCCGGGGAGGAGTATGCGGGAAGGTCATGGAGTATTGGGGGAAATTTCCTTGAGGGTAGTAGTAAGGGAGGTATTTAGGTCTGGATTGGGAAAAAGGGTTTTAGATTAGTGGATAGGGATTTTTGTTTGAGATTATGGTGAGAAGGGGTTTTTGGGAAGGGGGGGTGGTTGGAGGGGAGGACATTGTTGAGAATGCATCGAGGAGTAAGGTAAATGGTAGGTTGGGTAGTTCAGTAAGCATGGGGGGGGGTTTAAGGCGGGGTGTCCACTCTCCCCAAATACTCTTTGCTGTATGCGAAACCTTTTTGTTCTGGTTGATGGGGGATGGGGAAAGGAAGGGGGAGAGAGGGGGATTTTGTGGGGAAAATTGTTGGTTATTAGGATAAACTGTTTTTTCTTAATGGATAGAAGATTTAATTTAAAATGGGAAAAGGGGAATTGAGATTTTTTGGGAATGCTACTGGGGTGAGGTTAAAAGCAGAAAACACGGTTGTTGGAGGTAGGGGAATTGGGAGGAGGGACCTTGGGGGAGGGTTTGGCGGATAACTGTAATAGGTAAAGATTTTTGGGTTTTTTTATTTTTCAGATGTACAGGAGAGCGGAGGGGTTTTAATTTTGGAAATGGTTAAAAGGACAGAGCTTTGAGTAGGGTTTTAGGAGTTAAGGGCCGGGGTGTAACCTTGCTCAAAGGGTTGTGGTGGTAAATACGCTGTTTATGTAAGGTGTGGGGAGTGGCGGAAATTTACCCCCTTTAAGAAGTCAGGTTATTATGGAATTACAAAAGAAGGCCTTAAGGTTTTGTGTGGGGTTTTGGGAGGGCGTGGTTGGGTAAAGATGTGGTAATGACTGCGGTAAGACGGGAAAGGATTGGGATTGATGGCATTAGGGTCTAGGGTGAAGGCGCTATATGTGAAGCAGAGGTTTTTCGGGGCAGCGGGGGAAAGGGGTTTTTCGGGTGGGGGAGGTGATGGGGGATATCCGCAAATGGTGGGGTGGCAGGGACTTAGTGGAGTGTGAAGATATGTTGCGGTTTTTATGTTAAAGGTACGCAATGTTAAAAAACTCAAGGTTAAAGGTTAGTGGGTGTGGGTCGTCGTCAGGAATCATGAAAGGGAGGCAGTGTATCCCACATATGATTGGAGTGATATGGGTGGAATTTAGTAAATTAAGAATCCCGGCAAGAGCGAGGGAATTAGTTTATAGTTTTTCTTATGGGGACGTTAGCATCGAAAGAGGTGCTAAGACGAATGGGTTTTGTGGGGAGAGGCATCATGCGGTTTTTGTGGGGAAGTTGAAACGGCTTTTCATGTAGTATATTTTTGTTCTGCTTTGGAGGTGGTAAGATTGTGGTTGAAGAGGGTTTTCTTTTTATTGGGGGGGGGACAGATATCAACCCCCAGGGCTTTAATGTTAGATAGGGGAGGGGTACCCAAAGAGGTGGGGAGGGCTATCAGATACGTAATAGTTGATTACTTGCATGTTTCTTGGGGGATGAGGGAGGTGGAGGGAAACATTAGGATAAAAGCGTTGGCGGCGTGTTTTTATAGGACAGCATGTAGGAACAAACAATTATATGGGGGAAGGTGGGTAATTAGTTTTCCGGAGGGATATCGTGAGCTTACTGTTGAACTTTCTACTCCGTTTGGTGAGGGGTGAGAGGCAAGGGGTTGGTTCTCTTCAGTGGTGTGTCCTTTTGGGAGTGATTGGAAGCCTGATTGAGGAAGGTTGATTGGGTTTTGAAGGTGGTAGATGGGGGTTTAAATTTTTTTTTTTTGCAGGGGGGCCGTCGGGGGCTCCGGGGGGTATGTAGACCTTTATGAATTTTGTAAAATCACAGAGTCAAAAGTAGTATGTGATTTTCTGTTTTTTCTCTTATTGTTATAAGAACCATTTTATATAGGGGGTTTATATTTATATGTATATTGTGAGGATATGTTTTATACTTCGAATCTGATGTTAGATTTATCCTTGTCTTTATGTCTCTTTTTTATCTTTATTGAATGGGTACAAAAGGGACCTATGTCCCAAAATATAAAAGTTTTTGATGGGGTTTTTTATATCCCCTTCATTTGACTGGAAGGTCATATTTATATTGAGTGTTAATCGGTAACATTAATTTTGTGTGTGTGTAGGTGTGTTTGTGGGAACCAATGTCTTAGGTATAGTTCTATCATTGGATGTAATATTTTTTTAGTTTATTTGGTGGGAAAAATCATTTAGTGCTTTATTTCTATGTATGATCAGTTTGTTCTGTAGAACAAATGCACATTTCACGTATGTGTGTTATGCATGCGATATATGTATAATAATATATATATATATTTATTGATATATATTTTATATATATTTTATTTTTATATATATATATATATTATATATTATATTATATGTTTGTAGGACTCATTCCTAAAATGTTTTATAAGACTCCGACTGTTTGTTTGGAAGTCGGTTGGTTGGTTATTTTAGTAGAATTTGTTATATCAATGTGTTACAATGTTTTTTTGTGTACCTGACATTGTCTGCCATTCTGTTTTGGATGTTATGGGATTTAGTTTGTCTAGTTTTTTTTTAGTTGATAAGTCTTTTTTGTTTTTTTGTTTGTTTGTTCTAGTATAATCCAGTTCTGTGCTGTAAGAACATTGTGCACATACATGTATGTGTATATTGTGCATGTGTATGTATATAAATATACATGATTTAGGACTTTTCCTCATGTTTTATGACTCCGACGTTCTGTTTTGTAGTCGGTATGTTTTTTTTTTTTTTTTTTTTTTTTTTCCCGTAAACGGGTTGGGTTTTATTGGTAGAATTTCGTTATATCAATATGTTTAAAAAGGTTTTTTTTGTTTATTGTGTGTGTATGGACATTGTCCACGGTTTTGGATTTGCTAATTGTCGGCTTGTATCATGTGTTTGTTGTTTTTAAAAAAAATATAAAAAAAAAAAAATACTTCAAATGCCAGGGTAGCACCATGAAGATCAGAATATATACCACATTGTAAATGAAGCACTCTATGTAGGAATTAAAATTTGCTGTTATCTCACAAGGTACTTTATCATCTCGCTGTTGAAAAACCGTATGTGGAGTGATAATGAAGCAGTTCTCCAGTGGTACAAAAAACAAGGGGTAAAGTTGGTTATGTACAAAATAGAGAAGAGAATAGGAGATCCAGCTGACTGTTGTCTGTGGGGTTCCCCTAAAGAAAACTGTGGATAATAAAATTATGGTTCCACGGACCGAACTGGTTCTCTAATGAAAAAATGGCCCCGGCAAAAAGTCACATTATGCCAGAAGAAAAAGTCTGCTTGAACCAGCGAAATAATCGCTTAAACAACAGGGAACACCAGAAAGAGTCATTGATGGATCTAAATACTCTCATCTTTGGGAAATTTTTGAGAGTTAAGCGAGTTTGTTGTATCCAGGTCAACACCATATCCCTCGAGCGGTTTATGTCCTCCCTTTTAGGTGACGTTGTGTTTCATTGGGCCAAAAATCTTAATAAAACAGTTTCAAAGTTTCCATTATGGTGTACTTTTTTGTTCATTTGTACGACTGACCAGTACATCGAGAAGTATCCCTGAAAGTCAGCTGAAACCTTTGTCAAAATATAGTTATAGGTTATAGAGTTAACAGGCTTATTTTTGGGTTTGCATGAAAATTGAGTGGGCAAATGTTTTTTTAGTGAAATGGATTGTAAAGGCCTCCCTAGTATGGGCCCAAAAGGCCTGCTGCAGTTTTCCTCCTTTTTTGTTCTTAAAAGAGACGTGAAGACGAGAATCGTCCATCACCTTTAAGTGGTCGTCCCTCAGTCTGGAGAAGTGTTTTGTTCCTGTAGCAAGACTTCCTCCTTCATTTCTCCAACCTAAATTTTTTTAAAAAACACTGCAAAGCTCCCATGGCTTTGAAACCGTCACAAATCCCCAAGCAATCGGGGCCTGTGCCCTCACGTGACGACTGACATGTTATTATACTTCTTGGATAAACCCAAGAATTGTTAGCTTTTTTGCACCATTAGCATGCTGTCTTGTGATAATGGTTTTAAAAACCGGAAGTTGAAAAATTTGAGACATTTATGCAAAATATGCAACATTTTAGGTTCTTTATTGAAATTTGTCTACACAATAGGTTCTTCAGTCGAGTACAAAAAAGTTGTTTAGAAGAGACGTGAAGCGATGAATCAGCCCATCCCCCTTGAAGTTTTGAGGTGGTCAGTCCCTCAGTTTGAGAAGGTATTGTTCCTAGTCGAAAAAATATGGAGTTAAAGTGACAAGATGAAGCCCTAATACCGCCAGGAGGTGAGGGGTGGCAAGGTTGGGGTGAGAATGTAGCCGGGGGAAATAAAGTTTTATTATTATTATTATTTTATTTTATTATTATTATTATTATTTTATTATTTCAAACCCGTCGGTATTTTATACCATTTTGATATTCACTCTGTCAGACACAAAGGACACCCGGACACCCAAAGGCACCAAAGACACCAAGGACACCAAGGCACCAAAGGGCACCAAGGACACCAAAGGCCCCCAAAAAACAAAGGCACCAAGCACACCCAAGGACTGTACCAACTTATCCACACTGAACTTCATATGCCTTTTTTGACCAAGACATTAATTTATCCAAAACTCCCGGAGTTTTTCACTATCCTCCGTGTTGTTATTTATCAATACACTCTTGTGATCACAAAAATTTAAAATAATGCTCGTTGTATAGTACACCAAACGGGTCTAGAATGAAATTAGCCTAGAGTCTCCACACCATCGTGTGACCTTGGGTAGCGATACAACATCCCTTCCGTGGATGGTACTTTAAGGGTGTTGGCCAGTGGATTAGGATCAGTGTTTTGCCCCCCTGAGGAGGTCAAAACAGCTAGTGCAGTGTTGTTTTTGATTATATAAATTTTTATATATATATTTTTTTTATATATATATTTATATATTTATTATATATTTTTTATATATATTTTTTAACACTGACCCGGCTGAAGGAGACCGAACCCCACGAAACCCTTTGGGAAAAAGGTAGTAGTGCTTTCCAATTACCCACACTGGACAATCCCTTGGAGTCCAGCTTGCGTTTGACTTTGACCAAGGCAGCCGATTTCGGGGAGAAGGCTTACAGCTTTTCATTCATCCCCTGCAGCTCAGCCTTATAGAGATTTTAAACAAGCAAGGAATTCCCCGAGAGCAGGCGAAATATACACAAACCAGAGAAAAGTGTTTGTTTTAATTTCCCTTCTTGGAATTCCTTGCATATATATATTTAAAATTATATATATTATATATAATATATTATATATATATTATTATATATATATATATATATATATATTTATTTATACTATTATTATCAATAACATATTATAGTTTGGTATCCCCCGTGGCATTAAAATTTTCGAAAATACCAATACTTTAAAAAAATATTATGTTTTTCCCTTTTAAATAAATAAAAAACATGTTTTTTTCCCCAAACGATGCGACGTAAAGGGCCAGGACGAAGTCAGTTGATGAAAGATTTGTTGGCCATTTTTTCTAGCGGCTGTGGGTCCTCCCTGAGGAGTTGTGCAGGCAGTATGATGCCCCCAGCCTCTACACCCCACCCGGTGGTTCCTATCTGTTTTTTCCCCTCCATTCTGGTGTGGTTAGGCAAGAGTAGTATGTATATAGAATTGAATTAAATGAGCAGTATGACATACTGTATGACAGTATAAATTACAGTGCGTTGAAAAATGTAATAGGCTCTCTTTAATTTAGTTTGTCACGTGATTTCTGCCGGGCACTTTTGTTCCTGTGTTCTTAATTCTCCTGGCTTGTCACATATTTCTGGTGTTGTACTTGCTCTCGCAAGGCCATGTGTCTGGGGGGACAAGTATTCCTGGTTATTACTTTTCCCTGGTGTTGTCAATAGTTCCTGGTGTTGCCATAGTAGGTGTAACCACATTTTTTCTGGTTGCATCAAATTTCCCTGGTTTGTCACTTGTTCTGGTGTTGCCACATGTTCCGGGTGTTGTCACTTTTTCCCTGGGGAATCATTTTTCTGTATGTCCATGGTTCCTAGTGTTGTGCTTGGTGTGTTTTCCCTGATGTGTTAAAAGGTTTCAGGACAGAAATATTTTTAAAAGGTTCAGGACGCGTTTTAGTTAGAAGGTTCGGGACAACAATAGACATAATTAGGAAGAAGGGGGAGTCTGTTACGTGTCATTTTCCCAAAAAGGGGTGTTGAAAAATGAATGGTTGTCCAGAGAATTGGTATTAATTTTTGGGCTGAATCATTGTTCGCATCGTTTGTCCCGTGCGGACAGGCTGCGCATGGCTCCGAAAAATGGTTTACGGCAGTTTTCCTGTTTTGTATCAACTTGGCGGTGCTTGGGCGCCGGGTGAGCACTTTTTTGCGTGGAATTGGTGCGTGGCACGCTTACGGAAAAAACCATGAGTTTTACGCATGCATATCAGTGAGGTTTGGGGAATCCCGCCCGAAGAATTATATGGGTGCGCAATGGTGTGTCGGAATTTTTCTCAAGTTTAAAGACGCGGATTTACACAAGCATAGTCAAAAAATTTTCAAGAGAAGAGGCTGGCAGTAAACACTATGGGGGAAAAGTCTGTTACATGATGTGTCCATATGTGACGTGGGTGAAAGTAAAAAGTGCCTTTTGAGGGAGGGAGATGATTGGACGGCGGGTTTAGCGCTAGGGGAAAACCCACTCGATGATGGGGGGGTGGCAAATGGACCTTATGAGGGGCTCCTAAAGGTTATTTACGCGAAAATGACGTTGGGGCAGTAAATTCCCATCATAGTTTTTTAGGGGTTTTCGAAGCAGGTCTACGTGTATATCGGGCAGCGGAAAGATTTGCAGATTATGTGGTTCTTTTAAAAAAAAAAAAAAAAACATATGGCGGCCCAATGCTATAAAAAAGTGGACGGAGGGGAACAGGAACCAGTGATCTTACATCAGGGGAAATGTTGGGGTTTTGTCGGAGAAGGAGTAAGGCCAAACAAGTTTCCCTTTGCGAGGGAGTGACGAAGTGGACGGGGCTGAGGGATATGGAAAAAAGGTAAACTATCAGTTGAAAAAGGGGAAGACGACATCGACGTCTGTGAGGAGGGAAAGGGCCAACAGGATGGTTTGCTGAGGAAAGTACTTAGTTCCTTTTTGCATGACGTTGAAGGGGGAAGTGGATGAAGGGTGAAACCCTGGTGCAGGAACTGTGCAGCAAGATCAGGAGGTTAGGAATACGTGTGCCAAATTTTTAATGTGCACAACGTTGTGGCAAGGCCCAGGGGGCAGAAAAGAAGGTGACGGGTGTGTGGGGGGGGGGAGTTTCGTAAGAGAATGCGGGAAGTTGAGATGGCGATGTTCTTACCCCGGGCAAAGAAACGGGGTAAAATTTAGAAAGGTGTATGTCATAAGGGGAAGAGGGAAGGGGGAAAATGTAGGGTTTAATGGTTTAGGGAAAATGAAGGGATGGGGGGGGGTGAATAAGAAAGCTGTCAAGAAAAATGCCATACAGGGACGGTATGGGGGTGTTGCCAAAAAAGAAAGGGGTAAACCCCCACTTTTAAATAATCACGATAGTAATGAAAAATGAAAATGGATTAAAGAATAAAGTAAAAAGAGTATGGAGGGAATGGTTTTTGGGAGATATAATGTGGATGTATGCTTTATACAAGAACAAAATTTTAAAAGATGGCTGTGCTTTGCTTTTAAAAGGGTTAAAAAATTTGTATGAAAGGGGTCTTTTGGTTTAAAAAGGGGGATGGCGTGGCTGTGAAGGAAAATAGCCCCTTCGTATTAAAAATGGGAAAAGGGGGGGGGGGTAGTGGGGGGGGATGGTGAGTGGGGGCATCAGGTTGTTTCGGGGGGTTTATATCCCTGCAGAGAAATAATCAAATTTTAAAAGGGATTTTGTGAGAGAGTTTTAGTGTATTTTTTAAGGGGTTTCCCTTAGAAACTGAAATTGGGGGGGGGAAAGGAACTGTGTTAAAAGGGGGGGGGGGCGGGGGCCCAAGGGGGGGGGGGTTGTTATTACGGTCGTTACGCATGTTTTAAGGATGTGGGGTGAGGGACGTGGGGAGAGTGGGGTTGGAGGGGATTAATTTTGTTAGGAGAAATTATTCAGGGGGTTTGATAGGATTTTTAAAACGGAGGCAGTTAGGGTAAGAGGGGTAAAAAGTGGAGTGGGGTTTTCGGATCTGGGAATTTTTGGTAGAATGGATTGGGGGGATGGTAAAGGTATATTCAATTTTCTGGAATTTAAAATGCGAGGTTGGTGGGGTGAGGGGGTGAGCAGATTTTAGGATGGTGGAGCAATTTGGGAGGGCAAGGGTGGGGTAGGGGTTTTTTGGGATTGGGGGGAAAAAAAGGGCAAACCGGGTATCGCGGGGTTTTATAAATATAAAGGAAGGGGGGGCGAGGTGGGGTACGGTTTCAAAAATTTTTGGAACAGCAGCTCAATAGTGTGACGCAAAGATGGGGGAAGTCTTTGAAAAAATACAGGGCTAAGGGGAGACAAAGGGACATAATAAAAGAAAGATTTGATGAATTAAGGGTAAGGGGAGGTATGGATGCCGTTAGGGGAGATAAACGTCGGGTAGGTGTTAAGAAATTTTCGCATTTGACAACAGGAGTCCCCTATAATACTTTTAGGGTTAGTGACGATTTGGAAAAGGTTATCTAAAGGGGGAAATGTTGGGGAAAACTGAGGGGGTAAGTAATTTGCGGATATTGGTTTAAAAGGAAATGGGAAAAAAAGGTATGTGGGGTAGTTAATAAAAAAACAGGAGGGGTGAAAGGTCTTGGGGAAAAGGGGGGGAGGACAGAGGGGATTGGAGGGATTTTAAAAAGTATGGAAGAAGTGAAGAGGGAGGTTCAATTTAAGTAAAGGGGAAAACACCGGGATTTTTGGGGGGTTTCCAATGATTTTTACAGAGTGATTGGGAAACCATAAAAGTTTTTTTGGTTCGGTATGAATTTTATTGCTGAAGGAAGGGAATTGGGAACGTCAAGAGGACGGGGGGGGCGGCTTGTAAAGAAAAAAAGCGGGGGAGAACACTGAGCACGTAAGGGCCCTATCTTTTAAAGGTACGGATTATAAGATTTTTGCGAAGATTTTAGGGACAGGTGAAAAAAGGTAAAGGGGTATGGTGCCAAAGGGTCAGTTGGGGAATTCGGGTCGTTTATGAGGGATGGACTGTCGTATTGGGAATTTTTGCAGGGTTTTAAGGGGGGTGGAATTTTGGGCATTGTTGGGGAAAGCTTATGCGGTTGAAAAGGAAATACATGGTTGAACTTTAAGGCTTATGGGTTTTTTTGGGGGGGGAATAGTAAAATGGGTGAAGACCTTGTATGCAGAAGCTACGATTCGGTGCAAATTAAAGGGAGGGTTGGGGAGGTGTTTAAAAGGAGAAAGGTTTGAGACAAGGGTGTCCTATGCCAAATTCTGTTTGCATGTAGCAACACCCGTTTTATGGGGTGGTTGAGGAAGCAACAACGTTACGGAGGAGGGGTCGGGGATCCAGGGGAGTTGGGTTTTGTAGATGACACAACAATTGTCAATGATGTCGAAGGTTTGCGAAAAGGGGGAAGAAGAAAGAGGTTTTTTTGGAGAGGGGTCGGCATGCGTGTCAACAGGGGGTAATCGAAATATTAGAGATTTTGGAGATTGGGTGGGGGGTTGAAAGGGGGGGGGAGTTTTGGGTGGGAGTACGAACAGCTGAAAATTTGTGGGATTTTATATGGAAAATGGCAAAGGGTGACGGAGGGAAATTTAGAAATTTGGGGGGAGAGAAAGTTGTACAAGGATTGGAACCCAAGGCGGGATGTTACTCTAATGCAAAGGGGAATAATAATAAATTCATTTGGGTTTTTAGTAAAATGTGGAAAGTGGCAGTGGTGTTCCTTTAGGGAACAGGAGATAAAGGAGATCAGAGAAGGGGTGCTTTGTTATATATGGGGTTTTTGGGCGAGATGGCTAAGTAAAAAGGTGGTTATGACGAATGTGCGCCCCAGGGGGGTGGGCTTTTGATGCTAGGGCCGGGGTCAAGGCAAGTATGTTAAACAAAAGTACGTAAGGGAGGGGGGGGTAAAAAGGGGTCAGGGTCGGAGGGTAATGAGGGGTGTACGACGTTGGTGGGGGGAAAGGACTTGATGGAATGTGAGAAAATGCTAAGGGGTTTGTTTGTAATGGTGAGGTAAACAAGCTCAAAGGGGGGGAAGGTTAGTAAATGAGTAGGGGAAACCCGAAAATGATGCAAGGGGTGGCGGTTACCCCTTTTTTGATTGGGGTACGATTTGCATGATTTCCAGAAACTTAGATTTAAGCCCAGGGTAAGGGGTTAGTTTATAGGTTTGTAAGGGGGTTTTAGCTCAAAGCAGGCTTTGTGTGGAGGGTTTGGTAAAGGGGAAAGGGAAAAGCGAACATTTTTTGAGGAATCGGAAAAGCTTTTTTTGCCGTATATTTTTGTAGGGGTTGGGGCAAAAGGGGTGGCTGGGTAGGTCTTAAGTTAATGGGTGGGGCAATGTAGAGATCCTGCGTGCCTAACTTTTTAGGTAAGGGGGGTGTTGAGGTTGTAAAAAGAGCCATTCTGTACTTTTTGACAGATTTTTTGTTTTATTCCTGGGGCTTGAAGGAAAAAGGCGGGGGGGGTTTTTGGGGAAGGGCTATTGCGGCAGGAATTTATCGCACGGTTGCAGAAATAAATATTTATGGAAAAAGGGGGAACTGCGTTCCCCCAGGGAAAGAAATATAAAGGTAAGGGGATCAGTAATTTGGCTACTTAAGTACTAAGGGACCCTTTTCCTTTTTTTAGGCGGGGTTATGCCATAATGAAGGATATGTAAATGGGGTAGGGTTGTCATGAGAGTTGATGGGAGGGGATGACAGTCAGATGTGGTAAAATTGTAGAGTTTTCTTGTGTTGGGAATGTTTTTTGTTTAACCATGTGTTGAAAGACAAGAGGGTATTGATGATCATAGTTTTAATAAGGTAAATGTCTTGTCAGGGACAACTACAACATTGAAAAATCAAAGCATTGTTAACCACACTAATTTAAAAGTGCTAGGTACATGAGGTGTATCTTTGTTATTTTAAAAAGTGTGTTTAGTTCTCTGTGGGAAGGTGTGAAAAAGGCTATTTTGTCACCTTTATTATATTGTAATTTTTTAGCTTTTTAGATTATGTTTTGTGTATAAAATTTAATATACAATATTTAAAGAGTGTGCAACGAATTGGATTATTTGGAAAGTCTTTGTTTTAAAATTTCATTTTAATGTAAAAAAGTGTGACATTTTAGGATAATATTTCCCTTTTTTGTTATAAAATACTGGCTGATTTTATGGATATAATAAACCCCCCCTGTATGTTAGGTGTGGGGTGTTTTTTTGTTACTGTTAGTTGTGTGTGTGGTTGGGCCTTTGGAGGGGGAATCAAGCATTTACATTTTAAGGTTTTTCTTATGTATAAGTTTAGTGCTGGGATAAGGAATGTGAAGTTGTTTGTTTTTATTATTTAATGGATTATGTTTCTTTGTTTATGTAACCTAAATATAGCACAAATGTATGATGTGTATTGTGTTTTTTAAATAAAATAAGAAAAAAAAAAAATATTAAAAAAATTGTTTGGTGATGAGCAAACACTGTAAGGATAATGCAGTACCATCATTGGACAACCGGGACCACTCTATGGCCGAAATTGGACGTGTATGCCGGGATAGGTTCACTTATCCTGGGCAGGTGTGGGTTTTCTTGCTAGCTCAGTTGAGGAGGCTGTTAGGACTTTAAACTAGGATTAGTTAGACGTATGGGTTTAGAAATGAAAATAATGAGTATGGATATTTTGAATTTAGGCTTTGTATATTATGAATTCTTAATTAATAACAGTCATGAACAACGCTGGCGTAATGAAAAATTTCAGAAATTTGTGTGAAAGCAAAGGTGAATAAGAAAAAATGTGCAGAAGTAAAATCTTATGTTGGTTTTTTTATGCTAACAAGCTCGAAGTGCAAGGAAATAAGATTATGAACTGCGTTTGGTAGCATGTGCTGGGAACTTGATGTCATTGCATTAACTGAAACGTGGTATGATTTAAAGGAGTCGGGAGATGATTGCTGTGTGTAATATTCAAGGGTTTAAGTTTGTTCCATGTGGATAGATGTGATGGAAGGCGGGAGGAGTTGCATTTGCTGGATGTTCAAGGAATTTTTAAAGTGTGCATAAATCAGGTTATTAAAAATAAATGGTTAGTACAGAATTTGTTTGGGTAGAGTTTGTTGAAGGAAGAAAAACTAATTCTAGGTGTAATATACCGACCTCCAGGCTTGGGCACGATAGAGGGAGACTTCTTGTGAACGGAAATTGTTTTTTTTTTTTTTTTATTTTATTAAAACCTCATAAATACAAGGCTGCTTAAAATTAAATAGCGCATCACCATTACATAAATCCATAGAGTACATCGAGGTAACACCATAAATACCATTCTATAATAAATACGTATAGATATATACGGACAAAACACACCATATAAATGCAGATAGCGTAGTTTCATAAACACACACATTACAAAGATATACTGCGTAACAAAGATACACTGGTGGAAACCAACGCTTAAACCATTATACCCACATGAACATCATTACAAATATGTTACATGATGTTTTAAACATAGTTTTTGTAATTTGCATACAAAATATAAATGTTTATAGAAATTCCAACTTAGACAAATTCAATGATTTACTCTAACACAAAATTCATTAACATAATAAATATTATCTAAATTGACGATCATATGTAATCATCAGCAATTTCCATCCATTTCCATAAGTGTTCAATCTTGATACCTAAGAACTACGTTTGAATCACAAAAAAAAAATCATAATGTTGCTACATATTTAGAGGATACAATGGATAACTCAGGGTAATGTACACTGTATTATATCCTTTAATACTTTGGTACTCACAGACTAATTGAACAGTAACAGGGAAGGGATAAAACATGCTGCATATATCCACATACAATACATAACATTTGCATATATATATATTTATATATATATATATATATATATTATATATATTTATATATTTATTATATATCACATACATACATTGTATAATACCACACATTCACAAACACACATATACTATACACATATATATGCACGCTTCTATGCCAAATATCTGATCCTCCATAACACAGTCAAAAAAAAACTAAGAAAACTAGTGACTCTAGAATTCAACGAGTCTTTACGCAAAGGAAAATCAAGTAATATAACAAATATCATAAAGGCCACCCCTAGTCATTTTGTACACAAAAAGGTACAATAAAGTAACCATAATCCCTGAATCTACAACCCACACATCCATAACAACTAAAAAAAACAGTCATGCTCCCCAAACTTCATATTCACGCAACTCAAATCCTTTCCCCCAAGAGACGAGCCAGCTATTGCCCAATGACCTACACGACAACTTATTGGCATGCCCGTATATTTTTCACAGATTCACAAGGGTTTCAAGAGTGAGCTTATATAACCGTCCGAAAAATCCATTATCCCACCTCCCTCCCATACCAATTCCTATTCCTTACACATTGTACGATAACGTTTTTGCAGGACACGCCTTCTGTACATCACTGACACCTTTTTCCCCGAGCATTACCGCCACGAAATATAAATGTAAATCCATCGATATTATAATCTATAGACCGTCAACGTCTGGTCTAAATCCCCGATGTCGAGACTTAACGCACGCAGGACCTGCAACTCCTCTGCCTCCCACCCTCTGTACCAACCTACCCAACCAACTCCTGACATCTTCTAACCTTCGCAAAAATAGACAACGTGAAAAGCCGTCGTGTCTTCCCCTCCACAAAACCCCACACCAGCCCCCACCTCGACTCTTCTGGATCGTAGTATTGCCCCTGACGGCCTATAAACATGTAAAAAACGTAAACATGACTTCACGCACCTAGGCCGTAATTTCAACTTGCTATTATCGGAGCCATATATTTCTCCCACGAGTACATGGGGAATACAAACCTTCTACTGGAGCTGGCGCACGTGCCCTCCTAGTAACCTACTTAATCCCTTATGCGAAATGTTCCTCCGTTCCTTTACCATCAAACAAGCTCGTAGTACAATCTCACATTCCTTAATAACTCCATTCCCCTATTACAATTTTTCCCCTCGTATATACTTGGTCTATATTTCCCGCCATTCACACAACACACGCCAATCTCCACTTAGAAAAACACAATTTCAACCCCTACGCTTTAAGTCCAACCAT
Source organism: Cherax quadricarinatus (assembly GCF_026875155.1). Lineage (NCBI taxonomy): Eukaryota > Metazoa > Arthropoda > Malacostraca > Decapoda > Parastacidae > Cherax > Cherax quadricarinatus. Next base: position 7,806 of record NW_026487747.1, on the reverse strand, counting down.
CCTAAACCTCTCGACGCTACAGGTTACATAACAACTCAAGGTTTTATCCAATCACACCTCGATCCACAGAAAGGTAAAATACTCTTCTCAATATTCCATTGATCGCTGTTCTGAATTGGGAAGCAGCCGCAAGCGTGCCACACCTTACTTTACATAAAACGTAACAACATTCACTCGTTGGGCCAGAGTGAGATGTTGGGGCCTCAAAAACACCCAGACGACCAAATGACCTTTTCATCGTCCTTACTGAATTTCCTCCCGACGCCACTCCAAATCGGTCTCTATAAATAATACCGCAAATCTTTAATGACATCGCAGTTGTGTTAACCACGTTACAGTACACCATTCCACCCTGTTTCCAAGTACCCAAACCCCATGATCATCGTACTTTTCACCTATTTACCTTCATACCCGTGGCACGTTCAAACACACGCACAACATCTTCCACCCTTTCATAGACATTCGTTCACCATACCAAAAAACCAGTCGTATCATCCACATACCTATTTATGACGGCAACAAACCCCTTCCCCTACCCCACCCCCACCCCGGGAACTAACTGTGCTCTCAACCATCATTGTAAAAAGAGGATCTTGAAACATGCAATATGATCTGTGGTCATAGGGCACCTCTTGTTCTTAAACCTCTACCCATCTCAAAGTCCGGTCCCCATACACCCATTTATTTGTACCCTCATCCTTGCCCCTTATACAGAGTGTTTACCCACCCAACTATTTCTTCTCCATAACCCTGTCTCCGAAGACTATACTCTGCCAGTGCACCTTCTTTCCACTCTATCATACGGCGTCGCCTGTCCATGGCCAGTAAAGCCGCCCCCTTCCTCCCCCTTTGACCTCACAAAAACTTATTATAAGCCCGTGACCTTCTTACATCGACTGCCCGGCAACCCTCTGCGATGGCGAAACGGACCCTCCCCACACGCATTTTACCCTATTAACCAAAATTTTTGAGAAGAAACCTTATAGTTGCCACTGAGCAAGATATGCCCTATACTTTCCAAGGTTTGTGCTGCCCTTTGCTTTCGGGACCAAACCACAACTGGCCGTAATTCTGCTTATCCCTCACGTACCCTTCTCCTTCATACAATTTAATAATCTTACCATGAACTTCCCAATCAACTCCCAATGCTGCCAATAAATAATTCCACCGGTAAACCATCAATACCGGGGACTTACCCTTCCTCATTCGCGTAAAGCCATTTCTATTTCCTCCTCAGTATAACCCCACCCAATGCTTCCTATCACTGGGACCCAAAATGCACTCAGCATATTACGTGCCACACCTTATTAATTCCACGTCTATCCACGCCACTACTAGTCCAGTGTTTTTTATACATGTATCCGGCATATGCACTCAGCAGTTTTGTGTTTCGTATCACTTGACCTGCTCTATGGATTCCATCGTCTCGTTCCTCCATAGCTCGGGATTTGCCGTGAGCGCCTTGCTGATTTTGCTTTTGTTGACTCCAACACACCGCGGATGGCCTATCTCCCCACAAAACTTCTTCTAATCCTGGCTTGCCACCCTCACCGCTTGAAACCGCTCATTTTGCAAACGTTCGGAAAGCTCTCTTTTATGTCTACAATCTCGTCCATGGGTAAACACACTTAACGATTCCATGCCCATAACAACTTCGTAATCGATCTCTTAAATAATTCGCTGCCATATTTTAAAGTGTTTATACGCCTACCCTCCTCACATAAAAGACTTTTTTCCTTTCCTTGCACCGAGTCCCACGCAACGTTACAATGTCTTCCTGACCCCTCTGAGATTCCTTGAAAGCTCATTCCACAGCCATAGAAAACCTCCAACCCTTCCTCATCACTTAAACCATAATATTTAATTTCCAATAATTCCTATAAATTTCGGCCATTTCCTCCCACCCTACCTCCCTACAACTGCCCTATGATCTGGACAAGACACGTCTCCACCGATTAAAACAGACTTTAAACTACTCCCTGCGTAATATACACTCTGGGGTCTAACCTTGACAGCATATCCCCTTCTGATAAAAGTATGTTCTGTTTCCCACACCCCTCCCCAAACACATCTCTTAATTAACATCCCTCATACAAATCTCTGAGAGGTGCAGACCACATGCCCAGCCTTTGGGTTCGACGCAAGCCGCCCTTATGACACAGTTCAGTCAACCCCCCACTATCGCTACTTCGGAAGACACGCAAAAAATAAACAAGGTCCTCACGCACACAAAAATCTCGTTCGAACTTCGTGTCATTCTCCGCAGGGGCATAGCCACTTACCAGGATACACGCGTTCCATCCAAGTTCCATCCACTCGCCACAAACCCTCCCCCACACCCGCCCTCACATCTCTGCAAACACAAAGGGCTCGGTCTCTTTTATTAAATGACCCACACCACCTGTAAAACGACTAGTTGGCAGGGTCAGTACTCTGTATAACTGCAACCTGCAACACTTCTCCTTCTTTCGATATAATTGTCACTGTTCTTGAAGGAACGAGAAAACTCTTCAAGTCTTTCTTTGCTAGTAAACTACTCAACCAATCTCTCTATAATCTAGTACACAAACCGTTAACTTTAAGCAGTCATCACCTATGGCCTGTTAATTTTTCCACCCTTTCTCTTCTCCTCCGTTGTGTTCACCCTTGATTGGTTACGTCTATGTGTCTTCTTTACAGTACCATACTTTCGCTCCCTTCTTGCGGAGGCGCCTCATGATCCCCCCCCTCCCACCCCTCCTCACCCATCCTTCTGTTTTTTTTCCCAGTCCTCTGTGCCGGCCGTCTAGTACTCATCCGACTCTGACGTTAGCTGCCCGTTTGTCCTGGTAACGTTCTCATCCTCCCATTGTCAAAGATCCGAGGAAGCCTCACGGTTGTACCTCAACATCACCTCACAATGAGGTATGAAGTCTCACGATGTCCCTCAGTCTCCGTCCGTCCTTCTGCGGAGTCTCGTATTGTTGGACAATCCTCGGACTCAGAAAGTTCCAGCTACGTCTTCCGAAAGTCGGTGCTTCCACACTTTGCGGTGACAAGGTCCTTAAGGACTTCGACTAAATCCTCACCGAACATTCGTCTTCTTCGACCAATACTCAAAAACACGTCATGCCGGGGGTACCAATCCAGTAGATGGCTATCGGCAAACGACTTGTCAGGTGCAGGAGTGAGGGAAGGAACTCACTCTCATTTGAAAAGCCTGTTCCACCATCTCACTCCACAACGACCCACGCCCTTCTCTGCGAACGATGGTGCTCTACCTTCATTCAGGTGTGACTGGGGCTACGTCTTTCTTGCAAGGTTTGGCACGCGTCAGTTCTTTTCACATGCCGCCGCTATGTGGTCATTTCTCTCCACAAATGCGACACGTACGCCGGCTGTCCAGGATTATAAAACATTTACTGTGTCCTAAAATCTTGAAGACAACAATATGGATCGGTATGGTTGGCGCAACGTCTCATCTTAAGCTGAATGTACCTTCCGGCCATACCCTGTGTAGGCTACCCATTTTCCACTTACCCTGCTGGGCAGAAGACAGTTCCATATTCTCAAATACGTTTCTGATGTCAGCTTCGTTTTGCCTCGGAAGGGGACATTCTCAATTTTATCCAGTGTATAATAATCGAGACTCGGTCCCACCAGTCTTTCGCACCACGCCCACAGCAGGAGTAAACGTCAAAACAACATTGGAAAGCGCGTAACCACCGATTCATAAACTGTCGCAGCAAGCAGTTTCAACCTAAATTCCTCTAGGCGCTCGTTCAGCGCTACCCCATACCAATTCACTATCTTGTATGCCGTATGTCTCCCTGATTATTTGGGTAAGCGTTAATTTGAGCTGAACTAGGTGTATCCAGCACCTCGAAAGAGTTCAATACCAAATTAGTGTTAACGCGTCTGCGATAAACAAACCGCATCCTCAACACCAGTAATTTCCCAGCGGTGTCAACAGAGGACAACAACACCACCTCCTGTACCTCTGCTGTCAGGTTACTGAGGAGCGTCAGCAAGGGGGTCTACACAGCCAAAGTGCGATGCAGACAAATGACTTTATGGATACTAGTTCGACTGTTTTCTGATGCAGTGTGTAACAGAGCTACCAGGGGGTAATATATTGGCTCGACCTAGTCTTGTCAAATAAGGAAAACACTCGTAAATAATTGGGATCACTGAAAAAGCTTGGCGCATGTGAATCACAAATCATCCTTTTGGCATTAAATGGGAAACAAGAATAGCGATAATACGGTTTTAAAAATCAATGATTTTCGTTCTGCCGATTACAATGGACTTACGGACACTCTGTTCTAATTCGATTGGGGCGTTATTCTAGCTAATGATTTTTCATTGACGTTGATCATATTATGATTATGAAGGTATGTGCATTATGATTTTTTTTTTATTAATGTACACGTGCTCAGAGTATATACATTCCCCAGAGAGAAATTTTTTGTTTTTTATTATTTGTTATTTAGAACATACTATACAAGAGATAGAATAAAGGACAAAAACAGTCTTTACACAGAATAAATCATTAACAACCCACAAACATGATCTTGAGATACCAATTATCCCTCCTCACCCATTACATGAAAACCCTACACCTATGATAACCAATAAACGACTAATTCCAATTGCATTGTTATATGATTAAAAAAACACACCATAATATGCATATATTGTCCCTTTGAAAATTATAAAGTAGGAACCTTATACGTTAAATACAATTAACGTAATGTATTGGAATTAAGGTAAAACAATATGTTCATCAAACAGAATATTTTAATAAACAAGGATCCACACACTGACACCTCTACAAGCATCTAAAACATGCATATGAATAACATACATAGAACAATGTCCCACTGCAAAATCAAACACATATATAGAGTATACTCGTCACAAACCATGAATACACATCATACGCCCAAGTTCATTACACATTCACCGCTACATACCAGGAGGCGACCCCGTTTTCCCACCCTGACAGCCCATCAAACATAACACATTGTACCATCCCTACCCTGCCCACACCACCTAATTTACAAATTTAATAAAACCTCTAATGTAAGGTCTCGATATCCCTCAAGAAATCCCCCTCCCACCTCCTCCCATAAAGTTCTCTATTACGGGACAACGTTTTATAAACGTAACAGCCAATACCCCCTTCTTACCCTTCAACTTACCCCTTTTCCCCCTCATTCCCCACATAATGTAGACATAATCTACCATAATGTACCCACAGCCCTAATAATACTTTCATCCATACCCCCCACATCAAGACTCAATCCCCGCAGAACAGAGAAGTATTGACCACTTATCTTATGCAACACCCTGCATCAACCAACCCCTGACGCTCCCCACCCTCACAAGAATACACTACTGGATGCAAATCCTCCCCGCCACTATTCCACATACCCCCCCCCCTCAACCACCCGTCAGCTCGTAAGACCACTCCCGATGGTAAACCCCATGCAAAAACCGAACATCCCTCAACGTCCACGGGGTTGTAACCTTAACCTACCAAACCTTCTCCATATACAATCCCCAGTCATACATGGGGAAAACCCCTCACACCGGAGCCACAACCCTTTCCGCCGACATCCTACACAGCCTACTTATTTTTACCTTACCCAGATCCCTTACCATCACCACTGCCCTCAAAATAGTTTCACACTCCCTCAACTCCGTCCCAGAAAACATGCGTTTCAATTTATTGTGTACCTTAACCAACCCCCCCCCCTCACACCCTCCCTCATCACCCCCCTTTTAATGAAGAACAATTTAACCCTCCTCTTTAAGTTCTTTAAAAACCCAAACCCCCCCCTGACCCCACAGGTAACATTACTACATCCTTCTAAGCCAGTCAAAAACCTGAACCCCACAAAAATTTAAAAACCCCTCTAAGTATAGTTGCAATTGCCGTCCCGTTAAAGGGAACACGGCAGCCACATGCCAAACCTTGCTATAAAAATAAAACGTTAATTACAATGGCACGCTGCACAAGGGTCAAATGATAAGGCCGCAATGCTCCCAATCGACCCAGTATCTTTCTACCAACCTGACCGAATTATTAACACTTTGCAACCCCCAAGATCATCAGCATAGATTAGACCACCAAATTTTAATGACATCACCCGCTTCTTTAACGACTGCACTACCCCACTCGACCCTCTCCCCCCAAGTTCCTAACCCCATAACCAGGGAACTTTCTCCGAATTTACCCTCATACCAGTCCGTCACATGCAAACTGTCGACCACGCCATCTAAGGCGTTTATGGACATCCCCTCTCTAAACCAATACAGTGGTATCATCCACATACCCTATGAGAAACAGGCCAAACGCCCTCAGTACCCCCCCCAACCCCTTCACTAACGCCCATATGGCGCTCCACCAATTCTTAAAAGGGGTCCTGTATGCACGCAAATAAAAGCTGTGACATAGGACACCCCTGTCTAAGACTCTGCCCTTTTACAATCCTCCCCCCTAATCTTCCATTAATCTGTACTCTCACCATTGCCCTCTATATAACGCCTCTACCCATCCCACTATTTCTTCCCCATAGCCCTGTTTCCGGGAGGATAGTTTCTCAACGCCTCTTGCTTAACCCTATCATAAGCTCCTTGCCAGTCTAGTGCAACCAAACCCCCCCCCTTCCCCCCCTGTTTTTTCCCACGAAATCCCTTAAAAGACCTTGTCCCACCCCATAGACCTACCTGGCAACCCAAACTGGGTTTTCCGATACAACCCTCCCTAAAAACCCCACTTGATCCTATTTCCTAAAATTTTTGCAAATAACTTATAATCCGCGCATAAACAAACGATATTGTTCTATAGTCCCTGAGCGAACGCTGTTCCTTACCCTTCGGTACCAAAACAACTACAGCTGTTGCCTTCTTTCACCCAACCTTCCCCTTACCTTCATCAAGTTCAGTAACCTCACCAAAAAACCTTTTTTTAACTCCCAATGCTGTTGATAAACCCCGCCCGGGAATCCATCGATTCCCGGTGCTTGCCCTTTTGCATGGCACTCAAAGCTCTCCATATTTTCCCCCAGTTATGTCCCCCCCAAAGCTTCCCTATCACTGTGTCCTAACCTACATGGCACACTTCCACACACCCTCTCTAAATCCCCTAATCCTACCCCTTCCTCCCGCCATACTTTTCGTAACACTGATCCCCAAACAAACCCCACCCATCCGTATGTGGATAACCTGACCCGCCCTATACCCTCCCACCGACTCAAGAACCTCCAAACATGGAATAGTTGTTGCCTGCCGACGTTGTTTTTGTTGCGCAACACACACGAAGACGGGCCCATCACCCATAACACCTCCTCCACCCCCCGCCCTTACTCTCACCGCTTGGAACCGCTCGTCCTGAATTTCTCGCAAACCGATCTTTAAGTATCATAATGTCGTCCATCGGATAGACACCCTCTACTGTCCCTTTTACATAACAACCCCGTAACCTGTCCTCCAAATAATTAATCAACCCAAATTTTAAAGAATTAATCCTTTTCCCCTCCCTCACATAATAATGCCGAATCCGGTTTCCTTAGCCACACCATCCCACCACGTCACCACGTCCTCCACACCTTGTACCTCCTCAGTTTTAACTCTCCCACAGTCCGTAAAAAACCCCCCAACCCCCTCATCTTCCAAAAGACTCGATTTTAAATTTCAATACCCCTAAGATACAAGAGAAATCCCCCTCTACTTCTGCGACAAACCGCCCTATGATTGAAAAAGCTAGTTCAATTTTACGGCAGACGTTGACATACCTTTGAGATATATACAACCCTTTTA
>NW_026487736.1:0-39762 GCF_026875155.1 Cherax quadricarinatus | reverse complement strand
CATTTTCCTTATCACTGTTTGTATTTCCCGCAAACAAAAAGTCTCTCTTCCATTGCATTAACTTAATTTTAATTCCCCTTTTTTTGGGGGGGAGGGGGGGTTCTAGCTAGTATTTTATTCTCTCACCTTTGAATTCATTTTTCTATAATTTTTTTGTCCAGTAATTTTACAACAGCTCTCGTCAACAAAACCGTCCTATAGCTTGAAGGATTTTCTCTTTCACTTTTGTTTTTAAATATTGGAAAATTTTAGACATCAGTTGCTTTACTTTGATCTGTCGTAACCCCTCTAGGATTGACTATATGAACAAGAAACTATCTTTTTTCTGAAAGTGAGACATTTTGACAGTTTTATCTTTAAACTGGCTTCTTCAAATTTACAAAATACCAAACCAAGTCTTTTAAGAAGTGTTTCCATGTCTTAATACATGACGACCACGTTATCTTAATGCACCATGAGCGCGTTATCTATGAGGCTTTGAAATATGTTTGCCATGAGCCTCGAAAATGTGATGGGTAAAGAGCGTAACCAAAAGGCCATTCTGAAGAAATGATAAAAGCCTGTTGAAGTGGAAAAGGCTGTTAAATCTTGGCTCTCCTCATGAACAGGGACTCGCTAGAGCCCTTGTAACATGTCTAGGGTCAAAAAGTCTATCTCCCATATTGCACAGTTATCACCAAGAACAGGAAGTGAGAAAATAATCTGGCAGTGTTTTAGCATTCAACTTCCTTAAGTTAATCACTTGGCTCCAAGTACCATCTGTTATGCAGGGTTCTCCATGACATCGTATGTACATATTAGTGGGGAAGTGTGCCATAATAATATGAATATTGTAGTTGTAAGGAATAATTTTATAATTCATAATGTGCTTTTGGAGGTACTGTAAAGTACTCTAACTATAATTATAAAGAATGGAGTTAGTGATTTATTTTCCAAGGATGTTTGGGTACGCAGAGTAAGCGTGGGGGAGGAGGTCACGTGACGTTAGGATGGCGGTAGAAGCTGGCGTCGGAGATGCTGTATATTTTAAGTTAAGTTTGCAATAATACATTCATTTTGTTTATCCAATTCAAGCCATAGGCTTTCATATGGCTTACCTGTATGTTAACCCAGGCACTGACATGGTCAGGGTGCTGTGGGATGAGTGATGAAGTAAGAAATGAGGTTTGTGGTGCCATGATGGCCTGACGCTGACGGAAGCCTAGTGTTATGGTGTGTGCGTGTAGAATTAAGGTTTTTATGTTATGGTGATTAAATAGATATATTTTCCTAATTGGGATTTTTGCCTAACCCTCTGTTAACCAACCCCTTGAAGTAACATACTGGTTTAGCGCTTTCTGTTTTTAACTGGGATAGCCCGGGGTGGCCGGTTTGGGCTTGAGATGTGTGTAACTTTTACCTTTGCCCTTAGACCAGGCTCAAGCCCCCAGCTATCCCACATTTCTGCGTAACATGGGGGCCTGTCAATGGGAGAATTATCAAATTTTTGTGGTAATTCAAGTTTGCAACCTGGAAAGTCAATAATAATTCTTTACTGGGTTGGTCAGAGGAAACATTCACTATAACACTCACACTAAAATAATAATTTACCTTTGTTTGTAATATTGCTAGTTTTTAGGGTGTTATTATTAACTAATACCCTGTGAATAATTTACTTTTGTGTGCAACATTGCTAGTTTTTAGGGTGTTATTATTAATTCATACCCTGTGAATAATTTACTTTTGTGTGTAATATTGCTAGTTTTTAGGGTGTTATTAACTAATACCCTGTGAATAATTTACCTTTGTTTGCAATATTGCTAGTTTTTAGGGTGTTATTATTAATTAATACCCTGTGAATAATTTCCCTTTCTGTATAATATTGCTGGTTTTAGGGTGTTATTATTAATTAATGCTCTATAAATCATTTACCTTTCTGTACCATATTGTTGATTTTTAGGATGTTAATAATACTTGATGTTTTGTGCATAATTTACCCTTGCAGGTACAATCTTGCTGATTTTTTGGGAGGTTATGCTCACCTAAATTTCTGGAAATAATTTACCTTTGCAAGTGCAGTAGCTCTTTTATTTTTTTTTCTGCCAGGATTTTCTTTTTGTGTGCAGTTCTCTTTAATTTGAGGGAGTCACATGACAACTCCTTGTGAATATTCTACTTCAGTATATGTACCTTGCTGTGTGTTTTATTATTTTATATCAGTAAGTTCTGTGGCTGGTAGTAAGATTTGGTGCTATTATTTCCCAAAATGGCTGACACTGGTGAAAATTCTGTGGGTGACATGCATTTGGAAGGTGACATTGAATCAAATCCCCATGATAGGGACCTGGATAAGGAAGTAGTAATTTTACAAATGAAATTAACCCTAGTTGCAGAAGAAAAGGAACGGTTAAGAATTGAGCGTACAAAGATCCAGGAACAGAGAGCCTTAGAGGAGCTTAGGGCTCAAGAAAGAGCAAAAGAGAGGCAGCTTGCTTCTCACCCAGACACAGACACGAGGGTAGATGTTTTTCATTTGGATAAAGCCATAAAATTTGTGCCCAAATTCCTAGAGAAAGACCCAGACCAGTTTTTTCTGTTATTTGAAAGTACGGCCAAATCCCAAGGTTGGCCGGAAAAGGAATGGGCGACATTAGCAAGAACCCAATTAGTTGGCAAAGGAATTACAGGATGCCCTGTCAAGACTCCAGTGCACAGGTTATGGGTGGAGTCTGCATACCAGTGTGGTTACTTAGCTGTAGGTATCACAGAGGATATACCTTGTGCAGGGGTTGACCTACTCTTAGGCAATAATGTCATGGGTTGTCTTGAAAGTGAGGAACCTCTGGTTTGGAGGGACCCAGCCTCACAGAGTTGGGAGGAAAAAGCTAGGGCTACATTGCCCGAGTTATTTCCGTTGTGTGCAGTAACCAGGAAAATGTCAAAAGAGAAGAGGGCAGTCTCTCGCTGTGACTCGTTAGATCCTGGGGATGATTTGGGTTTGGGAAATCTATTCCTCGAGCCTAGCCTGCAGTTGGCTCGGGGTTGTGATGAACCATCCCAGGCAAGACCCTGTTTGAGTGGGGGTCTTGGAGCTGGTATAGGGGGGGCGACTCCTACTCGTGAGCAGCTGATCGAGGCCCAGGGGTGTGACGACACCCTACAAGCTATTCGGTCATCTGCTGTTACCGAGGAAGAGGCCTCTCAACTAACTGTTTTTTTTTTTGCAGACGGTATTTTAATGCGAAAGACCTTATCGGATGCGACATCTAATGATGGAGCCGGCAGGCACTCTACAAGTGGTGGTGCCGGAACCATTAGATATCAGTTTTGCGTTTGGCCCACGATGTTCTCATGGGGACATTTAGGTGTTAAAAAGACTATGGGCAAGATTTCTAAACATTTTTACTGGCCCCAGGTATGGGAATCAGTGGATAAGTATGTAGAATCATGCCCAGTTTGCCAAAGAATAGGAAAACCTAATCAAGGAATTAAACCTGCCCCTCTTAACCCTATAACAGTCGCCGGAGAACCTTTTAGCAGGCTCGTGGTGGATTGTGTGGGGCCGCTACCCAGGACCAAGATGGGAAACCAGTACTTACTATTATTTGTTCCTCTACCAGATTTCCGGAGGCCATTCCACTACGTAAGATTACCACACGTGTAGTCTTGAGAGCACTGGTGAAATTTTTTACGCAGGTCGGGATCCCTAAGGAAATTCAAACAGATCAGGGGTCAAATTTTACATCTAAACATTTTCGCACAGTTTAGGGGGAGTTTAATATTAAAATGACGACCTCCACTGCCTATCACCCAGAGAGTCAAGGAGTTGTGGAGCGGTTTCACCAGTCTCTCAAAACTATGCTGCGGGCTTATTGTGCCCAGTACCAGAAGGACTGGGATGAGGGTATCCCCTCCTTTATTTGCCGTGAGGGACAGCACTCAGGACTCATTACGCTATAGTCCTTTCGAAACTGATCTATGGTCACCAGGTAAGGGGACCACTGATGATTTTGAAAGATTACTGGCTTGGTGAAGATTGTGATGCTGCCCCCTCGGAGGATTTTCTCGCTTTCAGAGACCGTTTGGCTCACATGAAGCATCTGGCGGCTGCGAACCTGCACATCAGCCAAACCAAGATGAAGAAACAATTTGACCGCAAGGCCGTGCCTCGTACCTTTGAAGTAGGAGAGGAGGTACTAGCATTGGAGCCGGTGCCTGGTAATGCCTTAAAAGCAAAGTTCAGTGGGCCGTACAAGGTCGTGGAAAAGGTCACGGATCAAAATTACAGAATTTCACACACCTGGGCGACGGAAGTCTGAACGGGTGGTACATATAAACAGGCTGAAAAGGTACCACCAAAGAGGTGGTGGCATGTGTAAATATAGTAGATGACCCAAGGGTGGACACTGATGCACAGGGGGCCACAGATGTACACCTTAGTAACAGGGCATTGTTAAAAGATCCTTCACAATGTATGTTAGGTCTTAGTAAGGAAAGGGTTGCTGAGATGGTTCAGCTTCTCTGGAATTTTGAGGATTTGTTTGGGGATATCCCTCGTGTAAGCAAGCTAAAGCCCCATGATATAGATGTAAGGGAAGCTGAACCAATTCGGCAGGTCCCTTACAGAATGAACCCACAAAAGAGAAAAAGTATGGAGAAGGAGGTGAAATTTTTACTTGACAATGATTTAATAATACCAAGCGAGAGTGAGTGGGCATCCCCCTGTCTGATGGTTCCCAAACCAGATGGCACCATGAGGATGTGCACTGACTACCGTAAGGTTAATTTAATAACTATGGTCGATTGTTTTCCTCTTCCTAGAATGGATGATGTCATTGATGCAGTGGGGGGAGCTAAATATGTAAGTAAGTTAGACCTGTTGAAGGGTTATTACCAGATACCTTTAACCCCACGTGCCAGTGACATCTCTGCTTTTGTAACGCCGGATGGGCTTTTTCAGTACAAAGTTCTCCCCTTTGGGCTTCGTAATGCACCCTCCTGTTTTCAACGCAGAATGCAGGAGGTTATACGTGGCCTAAAGGGCGTGAGGTGTTATATTGATGACCTGGTTATTTTTAGCGACTGTTGGTCAGAGCATGTAAGGCAGCTTCGAGAGCTTATCTCTAGGCTCGCTGGTACGCAGAGTAAGCGTGGGGGAGGAGGTCACGTGACGTTAGGATGGCGGTAGAAGCTGGCGTCGGAGATGCTGTATATTTTAAGTTAAGTTTGCAGTAATACATTCATTTTGTTTATCCAATTCAAGCCATAGGCTTTCATATGGCTTACCTGTATGTTAACCCAGGCACTGACATGGTCAGGGTGCTGTGGGATGAGTGATGAAGTAAGAAATGAGGTTTGTGGTGCCATGATGGCCTGACGCTGACGGAAGCCTAGTGTTATGGTGGCTGAACCTCCAGCCAGCTGTGTGTACCTTCATTTGGGCGTGTAGAATTAAGGTTTTTATGTTATGGTGATTAAATAGATATATTTTCCTAATTGGGATTTTTGCCTAACCCTCTGTTAACCAACCCCTTGAAGTAACACATACTGGTTTAGCGCTTTCTGTTTTTAACTGGGATAGCCCGGGGTGGCCGGTTTGGGCTTGAGATGTGTGTAACTTTTACCTTTGCCCTTAGACCAGGCTCAAGCCCCCAGCTATCCCACATTTCTGCGTAACACCATCCTTCTTTGGAACTAGAATCATTGGCACATCCCAGGGTGAACTGCTACGTGAGGTGACATAGTCATCAAACATCTGTTTGACTGAGCATTATGTGACAGCATAGGCATTCTGTACAGAAGTACATAGGTCTAGTAGTAGGTTCAAGTGTAAAACGATAGGATAGTCTTCTCATCTGTTAAATTATTATAATAAAAAAGAACTAAACTTAGAAGGGTCATACAGCCACACCTGGTAAATCAAAGGCTCAACATCATTTCAACACATGCAACAAACTCGTAAATTCATCTGGGAAGTCGGTAGGACTCAGATCTTTTTCTTCTACTGGTGAGGTAGGAGTCTTTACGGGTGAATATAGCGCTGACCCACTGGTCTTGTGAAGATTCATCCCCTACCTAAAGAGAATACGGATAATGAACAAGGTCAAGGAATGTTGTGTTCGCTCTGAAGCGGACACTCTGACCGGAGGTTTTGGCAAGGAAGAAATAGATCTTACTGTCTCGTACAATATGCAAGGACGGTTTGACAAACCCTTTATCTTACACGAGTTACTGTCAGCTAGAACATTGTCACCATCTGGAACACAAGGAAAAACAATTAACACTGTATCGGGAGCACTAGCCACAACAGTGACGTCTTTCTGCAGATGGTCGGTGATATCAACTAGAGATGTCATGACTTGTTTCAAGTGGTTGTTTTCAGCCAAGGCATCCATCCCCTGAGGAGGAACTACTGCTTGAACGAGTAACCATTACAGGGATAGTCTCAGTATCCAAGGTTGTCTGAGGTTCCTCTAACACCTGAGGCAACCCCACACTATCCTGCATGCATGAAGTTCTGGGATTTGATTTCCAGATTTGAACTGAAGTGTTACCAGTGTCTGACAATTTGTTTACATAACTAGAGAACTCACAAGTCTGTAAAGATTTAATCCGAACTTCACATACTGATGCAGCATGACAGATCTCAGATCCAAGCTGCTGGTAGCCCCAGAATGGTACGACCTTCTCTTCGAATCGAGCATGCCATTGGTTTAAGCACAATACGTAGGTCTTGCATCGATGTAAATCCCAGTAAAAGATCACCAGGGAAATTAATCTGGTGTACAACAGAAAAGAAGCAAACAACTCTCCACCTTGGACTGAGGTGAGGGAGGTCTGACATTGGACAAGCAGACTAGAATCAGCCATTACTCTTAAAGTGGTTATACGAGTCAGTTTTACTAGAAGAACATGGCGTAGTCACTTATCTTTAAACAGGGTAGATCTAATTACATTATCTTTCACACCAGAGTCCATGAACACATGAGCGTGCACATTAAGTTTAAAAGCTTCGATTAAAGGACCTCTTGTTGCACTGGAATGGACATGCAAACAAGGTGAGACGACATTGGAGAAGGTATGTTCAAATGTATCTCCAAAAACATCTTTGTCAAAGACGTGCATGGATGTTGTGCAGATAAGAGATGATTGTGGATGTTATGAATGAGAAGAAGCTGGATGTCCTGGCTTTAAGTGAAACAAAGCAGAAGGGGGTGGGAGAGTTTCAGTGGAGAGGAATAAATGGGTTTAGGTCAGGGGTTTCAAATAGAGTTAGAGCTAAAGAAGGAGTAGCAATAATGTTGAAGGATAAGCTATGGCAGGAAAAGAGGGACTATAAATGTGTTAATTCAAGAATTATGTGGAGTAAAATAAAGGTTAGATGTGAAAAGTGGGTTATAGTAAGCGTATATGCACCTGGAAAAGAGAGAAGTGTAGAGAGAGAGATTTTGGGAAATGTTGAGTGAATGCGTGGGGAGTTTTGAACCAAGTACTTGTAGTTGGGGATTTCAATGCTAAAGTGGGTAAAAATGTTGTTGAAGGAGTAGTACGAAAATTTGGGGTGCCAGGGGTAACTGAAAATGGGGAGCCTTTAATTGAGCTATGTGTAGAAAGAGGTTTGTTAATAAGTAATACATATTTTATGAAAAAGAGGATAAATAAATATACAAGGTATGATATAGGACGTAATGAAAGTAGTTTATTAGATTATGTATTGGTGGATAAAAGATTGATGAGTAGGCTCCAGGATGTACACGTTTGTAGAGGGGCAACTGATATATCGGATCATTATCTAGTTGTAGCTACAGTTAGAGTAAGAGGTAGATGGGACAAGAGGAAAATGACAACAAGTAAGAGGTGAAAGTGTATAAACTATGGGAGGAGGATGTTCGGGTGAGATACAAGCAACTATTGGCAGAAAGGTGGGCTGGTGCAAGTATGAGTAGTGAGGGGTTGAAGAGGGTTGGTAATAGTTTTTAAAAATGCAGTATTAGAATGTGGGGGCCAGGAACGTTTGTGGTTATAGGAGGGTGGGTGCAGGAGAGAACGCGGAGTGATTGGTGGAATGATGAAGTAAAAGGGTGTGTGATAAAGAGGAAAAAGGTAGCTTATGAGAGGTTTTTACAAAGAGCAGAAGGTTATTAGAAAAGTAGGTATTGGATGAGTTAAATGAAAGGTGAGAGAGTGGTTGAGAGTGCAAAAGGAGAGCAGATGATAGAGTGGGAGAGGCACTGTCAAGAAATTTTAATGAAAATAAGAAAAATTTTTGGAGCGAATTAAACAAGAAATCCTAGTGAACGAATGGATATGTCAGTTAAAAACAGAGTAGGGGAGTTAGTAGATGTGGAGATGGAGGTATTGGGTAGATGGCGAGGAACTTTTATATGTCGACGAAGGGAGGTGGTAATTTCATGCACTGGTCAGGGAGGTGTACTTATCTTGTAGAGTGAGAGAGCAGGATGTGAGTGTTGGGGAGGTGCATGAGGTATTACGTAGAATGAAAGGGGGTAAAGCAGCTGTTATTTATGGGATCATGACAGAGATGTTAAAAGCAGGGGAAGATATAGTGTTGGAGTGGTTCGTATTTTTGTTTAATACATGTATGGAAAGAAGGGCAAGGTACCTGGTGATTGGCAGAAGAGATGTATAGTCCCATTTTACATAAAGGGAAGGTGGGGACAAAGAGATTGTTTAAAAATTATAGAGGAATAAGTTTATGAGGATACCAGGCAAAAGTGTACGCTAGGGTTATGATTGAAAGAATTAGAGGTAAGACAGAATGTAGGATTGCGGAAGGGCAAGTGAGGTTTCAGAGTGGGTAGAGGATGGTGTAGATCAAAGTGTTTACATTGAAGCATATATGTGAACAGTATTTAGATAAAGGTAGGAAGTTTTCATTGCATTTATGGATTTAGAAATCGGCTCATATGATAGAGTGGATAGGGGAGCAATGTGGCAGAATGTTTGCAAGTATTATGGGAATAGGTGGTAAGTTTATAATGGCTGTAAGAGTTTTTATGAGGATAGTGAGGCTCAGGTTAGGGTGTGTAGAAGAGAGGAGACTACTTCCCGGTAAAAGGTCAGGACAGGGATGTGGTAATGTCATCATGGTTGTAAATAGTTGTAGATGGGGTTGTAAAGAAGTAAATTCTACAAGTTGTTGGGGGGGGGTGGGATTAAATTATGGGGAATCAAATACAAAATCAAGTGAAAAAAAAAACGGGAAATGAATAGTTACTTTTTGCTGAGGATACTGTGCTTATGGGAGATTCTAAAGAAAAATTGCAAAGGTTAGTATCGTTTGGGTGTGTGTGCAAAGGTAAAATGTTGAAAATCAACATAGAAAAGAGTAAGGTGATGAAGGGTATCAAATGATTTAGATAAAGAAAATTGATATCAAAATTGGGGAGAAGGATATGGAAGAAGGAAATGTTTTTTCAGATATTTGGGAGTTTGAACGCGTATAGCGGATGGATTAATGAAGGATGAGGTGAATCATAAATTGTGAAGAAAAAAGGCGAGGGGTGTGTGCGTTGAGGTATATGTGGAGACAAAAAATGTTATCTATGGAGGCCAAAGAAGGGAAGTTCAAAGCTATAGTAGTACCAACACTTTAAGGGTGTGAAGCTTGGGGTTGTAAATCGGCAGCGAGAAGGCGGTTGGAAGCAGTGGAGATGTCCTGTCTAAGGGCAATGTGTGATGTGAACATTATACAGGAAAGCTGGAGTGATGGAATTAGAAGGTGTGGCGTTAATTAAAAGTATTAGTCAGAGGTGTGAAGAGGGGCTGTGAAGTGGTTTGGTCATTAAGAGAGAATGGATCAAGTAGATAGACATGGAGAGCGTGTAGTCTGTAGGTGAGGAAGGCGGGGTTGGGTGTCCTCGAAAAGGTTGGTTTAAGGGAGGGGGTAAAGGAAGGTTTTTGTGGCCGAGGGGCTTGAATTCCACACAAGCGTGCCTGAGCGTGTTAGATAGGTTTGAATGGAGAGGAATGATATTTGGGACCTGACAAGCTGTTGTGAGTGTGAGCAGGGTAATGTTTATTGAAGGGATTCATGGATTTGAGGAGGGGTTTGGGACATAGGCAGTTTGGAGGGATATGTTGTGTATCTTTATACGTACATGCTTCTAAACTGTTGTATTCTGAAGCACCCTCTGCAAAAAACTGTATTTATGTGTGAGGTGAAAAAGTGTTGAATGATGATAAGTTTTTTCTTTTTGAGATTTTCTTTCTTCTTAGGTCACCCTGCCTCTGTGGGAGACGGCCGCACTTGTTCGATACATATATATATATATATATATAAATTTTTATATTTATATATATATTATATATATATATATATAATAATATAATATATATATATATATATATATATACATAAACACTGATCTCTGGCTGAGGAGGACTCAAACCTACGAACCTTGGGACAAGGTACGCAGTGCCTTACCCAATCTACCCACTCTGGACAATACATTGGCGTTGTAGCTAGCGCTACCACGTGTTGATCCAAGGCGCCAGCTTTCAGGGAGAAGGACTTACAGCTTTTTTCTCATCCCTGCATGCAGTCAAGCCTTCTAGAGATATTAAACAATGCAAGGAATTCCCAAGAGCAGGCGAAATATACACAAACACTGATCTCTGGCTGAAGGAGACTCTTGCGAATTCCTTGCATATTTATATATTATATATATATATATATATATATATAATATATATATATAAATATATATATATATATATATATATATATATATATATATATTTATATATAAATATATGTATATTTTATATAATATATATATATAAATATATATATATATATATATATAAATATAATATATATTATATATATATATTATATAGATGTATATATATTATATATATATATATATGTATTATATATATATTAATAAATACTAATATATTATTATAATATTTATACATATATTATATATATATATTATATATATATATATATATATATAATAAATATATACATATATAAATTATATATATATATATATATTATATTATATATCATATATATAAAATATATATATATATATATTAAATATATACTTATATATATATTTATATAATTATATATATATATATATATATTATATATATATATATTTATATATATATTTATATATATATATATATTTACTATATATATTTTATATATGTATTTATATATATATATTTATATATATAATATATATATATACTATATATATAAATATATATATATATATATATTATATATATATATATATATATTTATATATATATATATATATATATAATATATATGCAAAACAACAACTCTGAAAGAATAGAGAAATTCCAAGCGATTTCGTGACTACTCACATTATCAAGAAACTATGAAAGTAAAAGCATCCAAGGAAGGTATATAAGGGGTCTGGGCCCCAACATCCTCACTATCAGATCCCACAACGGTTAAAGACATGACGCGCGCCGGCCCAACTGGACAGGTCCTTTACACAACCCACCAACAAACTATTCTACCCAGGAATAAGAAATTTTAAAAATTATTATTTGTCAGTGTATTATTAAATTCTTCCCAAATTTCTATATATTATAAATGGATCTAATTTTATATAAACCAATGGAATTTCATATTATTGTCAAAACTGCTTTTTATGAAATCAAGATTCAATTAATTCCTGTTCGACCATGGACTTGCTTGATACTACTTCTCAACTTTTGAAATCAACTTGGATGGTTAAAATCTCTTTCATGAATAAATAAGCATTGGAATCTTGGCCAGTTTCTAATGCTATATTTATGTTGTTTTAATCTTAGTTCGAGATTTTAACGTTTGACCGTAATACACTTCATCGCAAATTTTACAAGGATCTTTAATAGACACATCCAACAGCATTTTGGGGGAATTCTTTATTCAAAAGTTTTTTTTCTGTATCAAGATTTTTAATACAACTTTAATATTAAAAGTTTTAATAAGAGAAGGCATTATCAACCAAGTTTTCATGGTAAGGGGAGAACCAAATATTTTTTATTTGAATAAGGCTGGTTGTCCTTTTGGAGTTGTAAAAAGTATTTCTAGCAAACTTTAAAAGTTTATCAATTACATTTCTTGGGTTAGGTATTTTACAATCTTACCTATTCTCATAAATTTTGTGATATTCCTCATCTATGAATCAGGACTACAACTTCGTTAAAGCTCTCAAAAACATAGCTTGCGCCCCCGCCCCGTTTGGACTCTATCTTGATTCGAAGAATAATAGTGGACTAGGAAACAGTTAATTTGTTGGTTTTCCTGTAAATTTAAAATTTGAATTCATTATTACCCTTAGTAATTAAAACATCTAGAAAAGACAATGAGTTATTTTCTTCAAACTCAAACAGTAAGTTTATAGAAATGGGGCTAAGCTATTTAATTTTCCAAGGAAATGGTGTTATCTACATTTCTTGGGCATAAGGACACAAAATATCATCAAACATATCTGAACCATTTAGCTCTTATTAGGGAGGATTGTGTTGTTAAGCAACCATGTTTCAAAAAATTCATGTATAGGTTACTAAGAACAGGTTGAACGAGGATTTCCATTGCCATACAAAACTTCTGAGTGTAAAAACTTATCATTAATACAAATTTTGCATCAAGAATGCAAGTTTAATAAGTTTAATGATAGTAGGAACTGGAAAATGGTAAATCATAGTAATCGAGTTCTTCTTGATAAGAAACTTAAGAAATCATCAACAGCAACTTTTCGTAAACAAGGCACTGTAAACATCAAAACTAACCATGTTAAAATCATTTAAGTCAGTAAGAGCTTAATTTATCAACTAAGTCCATGATTGTTTTTAACATTAAAGTTAGAATTTTGCCAACAATAGGGCTCAAAATATCAACAAGCATTTGGATACATTATATGAAACTGGGACCTATGGAGTAATAATTGGTATGACTGGATTCCCTGGTTTGTGTTTTATTAGTCCTTTCATGTAAGGTAAAAGTTGGATTAGTGGAAAGTAAATTGTTTGACTAATTTCATCTTTGCCTTTCAGTAGAAGTTTTTTTGTTTATTGATAATTGCTGATAACGGTTTCTAGGGAGATTTTTCCTAAGTTTAGAATAGGTTTCAGTATTCAATCTAAGAGAGTATTATATTTTTCTTGATAATCATTTTCTTTCATAATTACTATTAAGAAGAAATAAGAACGAAGGAACACTGCAGGAAGGCTCTGGCCCATGCGGAGGCAGGTCCAAGTCTCCTACCGGCTTAAGCCAAATGCACCAACCTAGTCAGCTCAGGTCACATTGACTTAAGGGAGGAACACTGCAACGTACCTGGTAGACAATCTATCGGTCTAACTCACACCACCACATCCACTCTGTATTTATCCAACCTTTTTTAAAGCTACACAACGTTCTGGCCTCTATACGGTACTTGGGAGTTTGTTCCACTCATCCCACAACTCTATTTACCAAAACCAGTACTTCCTATATCCTTCTGAATCTGAATTTTTTCCAACTAAAAACATTGCTGCGAGTCCTGTCTAGGCTAGATATTTTCAGCACACTATTTACATCCCCTTTATTTATTCCTGTCTTCCATTTTATACACCTCAAAATCATTCCCCCCTAATTCTACGTCTTTTAGAGAGTGCAGATTCAGGCCCTTAGTTTCCTCATAGGAGAAGGTTTATGATACATGGGATCAACTTTGTCATCCTCCTTTGTACATTTTCCAGAGAATTTATATCCATTCTGTAATAAGGGACCAAAACTGTGCAAGCATAATCTAAATGAGGCTAACCAAGGATGTAGAGAGTTGAAGGAAAAACCTGAGGACTCCTATTATTTATGCTCTGATATGAAGCCAAAGGATTTAATTAGCTTTATTGCGGAACACTTATTGCACTGTTGTCTTGGTTCAGATTACTGCTAACCAGATCTCCTAAATCTTTTCGCAATCCGTAATATTAAGATCTACATTATTTAGGGTTTATATGATGGCATGATTATTGTCTGTCCAACCATTTAGAACTTTGCATTTGTCTATATTAAACTTGCATCTGCCACTTCTCCGACCACTGCAATCAGTATATTCAAAAATCTTCCTGAGGCTCGTTTGTCCTCGTAGAATGGAATTCCGACGGCCTATTTTGGTGTATCGGCAAACTTGCCGATATGTCGCTCTTTATGCCCTCATCTATGTCGTTTATGTAGATTGTGAACAGCAAGGGGGCCCCCAACACTGACCCCTGTGGAAACACCGCCTCGTGACACTCCCACTCTGATTTCTCCCAGTTATGCAAACACTCTCTGCTGCCTATTTGTCAACCATGCCTCTATCCAGGAAAAAATTTCTCTCCTATTCCATGTGCTTTAATTTTCCTCATAGTCTTGATGTGGGACCTGTCAAAAGCCTTAACTGAGTCCATATACACATATCATATTCATTTCCATGATTACCTCCTCAATACCTTAGTGAAAAAAGTTAATAAATTCGTAAGCAGGAGCCGCCCCTTTGTAAAACCATGCTGAGATGCGTTGATTATTTATGCATTTATTTTGTCTGCTTTAGTAAGGAGCAAACATTTTTATTGTTATTATGTGTATCATAAGGATTAAAGAATCTTTTAGGGCAATTGGGGAATGTTTGGTTTTAACATAGAGCTATATACCATTTCCTTTGCTTTGTAATCAATGTTCTTCCCCCCCGGAATCTGCCAAATTTTTCTGCTTGTTTGACATGATCGACCCCCGTTAATGGGCCTAATGAGGTATGATCTATATTTACTGCGGAGAAAATTTTATATCTCATGACTTCTTATGGTATGGAACTACAGCTCCTGGGCTTGTTAAATGTTGTGATATAGTTTTTCTTCTTAATGATTTGAGTTGAGATACAGTTCTTGGTCTACTGTGTGTGCTAAGCTCAGTTTATTGACTTTTCTAATGTCTGTAGCATAATTTCTGGGGCTCTTTGGGCCCATTTGAAGCTGGTTATGAATGTTAGATTAGATTTATTTGAGATTTGATTTATCTTAAATGTTCGTACAGCGACGGAAAATTAATGTAGTTGTTGTCTAGTGTAATTAATAATAATAATAATAATAATAATAAAAATAAAATTTAACGAATTAATAATAATAATAAATAATAAATAAAAACATAAAAGAATAATAATAATAATTAATAATAACAATAATAATAATAATAATAATAATATAATAATAATAATATAATACTAGTTAGGTGTAGCATGTGTTCCACTTTATTTTGTGAGACCCTTAACCTCTGAGAAAGAAATTAAAACAAATTTTGGGAAAAATCTAAAGTTTCTCCTTCAGGGTTTCAAACCTCTGTAAAATGAAGGAATGTATTTTCTGATGTCGTTTGACAATGTTTTCGATCATTATGTTGAATTTATGAGCTCACGTGATAAAATGCTGGTTATTTTAGTTAATTCTCTCCGGCGTGGAGAGTATCGATCATCGTGATTTCCTTCATATATAATCACGCCTCAGAGACGCCTAGGATACTGGGTGAGGAGGGTTCTTGATAAGGAATTTAAAACGTATTCTCCCTTTCTTTACAATGAGTCCGCATTGCTCACCCATTCTCCTGGCGCATTGTAATAATTATAGTTTACAATCAGTTTTCTACACTATTACTCTTTTATTAGTTTTCATTGGACAATTATTATATAACTCTCAGAATTCTTCATTATAAATATTGATTTACTCTCATTAAGTAGTACTGTAAAATAAATTCATATGACTCAAGAGGACAAAATACATCTTTTCCTGCAGTACGGTATTCTAAGCAAATCTGTATTAACAGAATTTACACAGATTTTCAAGACTAGATATGATAATGGTTAATTTCAATTTTCCTGACCTTCCTTTCTTTCTTTCAAACAAACCACATTAATCAATGGCGTTAGCAAGGAGGTAATTATTACTCTTATTATTAATTATATTATTATTACAAGATTTATGGATTAGTGACCTAGGGATATGGTAAGGAAGTGGAGGGAGGGGATGGAAAGGAAGATTAGGGAACTAGGTGTTGGGTAAGTACTGTCGTAGGAGGAGAGAAGACTAGCGTCCATCACTACGTAGCATAACGTTAAGTTAGTTATGCTGGCAGAGAAGAATGCAAGATGAGGCAAGTATAAGTGTCAACAGTCCTGTGTATGTGGGGTAGAACTCATATTTACTGTAAACACAGACACGTGCGTATAAATGTTTCCAACGTTTCTGATGTATATGTAGGAACGTGTCCCCTTGTATATACAAATTGCCACACAAGTGCTTTGCTGAAACTTATGTTTGTTGATTGTGAACATAGGACTTTTTTCCATGCAACGCTTCATCGTGTATACAAGGGTAACTTGGTGACATGGTTTCAGAATTGTAGATCAGCGACAACGGAGGGCTTTAATTGGAGTCAGCTGTCAAGTACTCTGGAAGGTTACTCAAGGCAGGTCTGGTGTTCTGCGTTTAGAGCGAAGTTTGGGTGGTGTCGTCGTGTTCTGAACTGTAGCGTCCTCGAGTAATATCAATGTGCTACTACCCGGATGAATGGAGTATTCAATACGAAGCGAGTTATTAATTTGGATCGTTCTTTATGATCGGTGATTACTGTTGATGTGGAAGTCCGCCAGGTTTAAAGCAGAACTGAAATCATTATCATGCTTTACATAGTCTTTTGGTAAACCACATAGAATATAGGTCGGAGAGAGTCACCATTATGGACGCAGGTCAGTGTTCAACTCCTTGATGGAGAGTTATTCTTCTGGGTCGTTAGATTCTTGGATTACTAAAATAAAGTGGTGTTAACTACTGAGGGAGGCTATTCCCCTTTGTAAGTTGAACCTATCTTAGTGTCTCCAAGAGCATATTTGGCATGAGTATATGAAAACTTAACGGAAGTTATATTATATAATCAATTTAAGCGTAGTAGGTTGGTAGACAGCAACCACCCAGGGAAAGTACTACCGGCCCTGCCAGATGACTGTGAACAGAAACCTTGTCTCGACTCAAGAAATCGTAATGGACACGATTGCAAACAAAACATACCCCCGGCGGGATTGAACGCGGTCTAGTGGCTAACGCGACGGGGCTGAGTTTTGAGACTCTATGACCGCGGGTTCAATCCGGCCGGGGGTTTTTTTATGGTTTCAGAAACCTGTAACTGTTTTGCATGATGGTAGGATGCTGGGTGTGTCTTTTTCTGGTCTCTAAACACGCTAGATAACAGGGCATATCTTGCTACTCCTACTTACAGTTTTGGTAACTTCACAGACACGCACATGCATATATAATATATCTAGGTTTTTTCTTCTTTTTCTAAATAGCTCTTGTTCTTCTTTATTTCTTCTCCTATTTGTCCATGGGGAAGTGCGAAAGAATCTTATCCTCGTAAGCATGTGTGGATCGTATGAGGCGACACAAAAATGCGGGAGCAAGGGCTGGTAACCCCTTCTCCTGTAGACATTTACTAAAAAAGAGAAGAAAAACTTTATAAAACTGGGATGCTTGAATGTGCTGGATGTAGTGCGGAGACAAGAACGAGATGATTGATGATGTTATGAATGAAAGAGAAGTTGGATGTCCTGGCCCTAAGCGAAAATAAAGCTGAAGGGAGTAGGAGTTTCGGTGGCGGAGAAATACAATGGGATTAAATCTGGGGTATCTGAAGAGAGAGCTAAGGAAGGGGTAGCCAATAATGTTGAAGGATCAGTTAGGAAGGAGAAAAGAGAATTATGATGTGTAAATTCAAGGATTATAGTGGATTAAGTGAAGTTGGATGCGGAAGTGGGGTCATATACGCGTGTATGCACCTGGACAGATGAGAGGGATGTGACGAGGAGAGAGAGATTTTGGGGACTGTTCAGTGAATGTATATAGGAACTTTTGAACCAGGAGAGTGTAAGTGTGGTGGGGAACATGAATGCTAAAGTAGGAGAAACTTTTAGAGAGGGTGTGGTAGGTAAGTTGGGGTGCCAGGTGTAAATTATAATAGAAGCCCTTTGATTGAAACTTTGTATAGAAAGGGGGTTTGTTATAGTAATACATATTTTAAGTGGAAAAAAGGAATTTAAAATAAGATACAAGATATGATGTAGGGCGAATGCAGTAGTTTGTTGAATTATTGTCGTAGTAGATAAAAAGGACTGTTGATAAACTTCAGGATGTACATGTTTACAGAGGCGGCCAACAGATATATCAGATCACCTTTTTAGTTGTAGCTACACAGAGTAAAAGGTAGATGGGGTACAAGGAGAATAGAAAGGCATCAGGTAGAGAGAGGTGACGGGTTTATAAAACTAAAGAGGGAGGCAGTTATGGCAAGGTATAGCGGACCTTATTGGAGGATAGATGGGCTAATGAGAGCATAGGCAATGGGGATCGAAGAGGTTATGGGGTAGGTTTAAAAATGTAGTGTTAGAGTGTTCAGCGAAGTTTTGTGGTTACGGAAAAGTGGGTGCGGAGGGAAGAGGAGCGATTGGTTGATTGATGGATGTAAAGAGAGTAGTAAGGAGAAAAGGTAGCATATGAGACAGTTTTTAAAAAACAGAAGTGATGGAATGAGGGAGGGGAGTATATGGAGAAAAAGGAGAGGTTAAGAGAGATGGTGAAAGCAATGTAACAAGAGAGCAACTGAATGAGAAGAGTGGGTGAGATGTTATCAACAAATTTTGTTGAAAATAGAAAAAGTTTTGGAGTGAGATTAACAAGTTAAGGAGCCTAGAGGAAAACAAATGGATGTGTTAGTTAAAAATAGGAGAGGTGAGTTATTTAATGGAGAGTTAGAGGTATTGGAGGATGGAGGGAATATTTTGAGGAATTGTTGAATGTTGATTGCAGTAGGGAAGCTGTGATTTCGTGTATTAGGGGCAAGAGGAAATCACATCTTGTAGGAGTGAAGAAGAGCAATTGGTATATTCTCACCGTGAGTGTGGGGGGAAGTTCTGAGGCAGTAGGTTAAATGAAAGGGGGGCTAAGGCAGCCGGGATTGATGGGAATAAAAGATAGCAATGTAAAAGCATGTGGGGATATAGTTTTGGAGTGGTTTGGTTGCTCTATTATTTAATAATTGTATGGAAGAGGTATAAGGTACCTAGGGATGGCAGGAGCATGCATAGTTCCTTTGTATAAGGCATAGGGGACAAAAGATGAGTGCAAAAAATTATAGGGGGGATAAGTCTGTTACAGAGTATACCTGTAAAGTGTATTGTAGAGTTATTAATTGAAAGAATTAAGGAGTAAGACGGAGAATAGGATAGCAGATGAACAAGGAGGCTTTAGGAAGGTAGGGGGTGTGTGGACCAGGTGTTAGAGTGAAAACATATAACGTGACACAATATTTAGATAAAGGCCTAAAGAGGTTTTTGTGGCATTTATGGATTTGAAAAGGCGTATGACAGGGTGGATAGGGAAGCAATGTGCAGATGTTGCTGATGTATGGTACAGGAGGTAGGTTAACTGAAAAGACAGTGAAGAGTTTTTACGAGGATAGTGAGGTCTCAAGTTAGGAGTATGTAGGAAAGAGGGAATTATTTCCCAGTAAAAGTAGGCCTTAGGCAAGGCTGTGTGATGTCACCGTGGTTGTTCAGATATTAGATGGGGTTGTAGAGAAGTAAATGCGAGGGTCTTTGGCAAGAGTGTGGAGTTAAAAGATTAAAGAAATCACACTTAAAGTGGGGCTTGTCACAGTTGCTCTTTGTGATGAACTGTGCTCTTGGGTGATTCTGAAGAGAATTTGCTAAGTTGGGGATGAATTTGGTGGGTATGTAAAAAAAATTGAAAGTGAATACAGGAAAGAGTAGGTTTGAGGATAAAAAAAAGATTGGTAATAAAAAAGTTTGGGAAATTCAGTTTGGAGGGAGGAGTATGGGGAGGTGAATGTATTCAGTTTTGGGAGTGGGGACGTGTCAGCGGGGGGTTTGTAAATGGGGGTGAATATAAAAATGATGGGGGGAAAGGGGGAACGGTCCCTTGGGAGTCTGGGGGAAAACAAAGAACTTTGCCCTTGGAAAAAAAGAGGTGAATGTTGGAGTATAGTTTTACCAACGCCTTTATGGGTGTGAGCTGGGTGATGAATGTTGCAGCGAGGAGAAGGCTGGGGCAGTGGAGATGTCTTTTAGGGCAATGTGTGGGGGAAATTTAAGCAAAAATTTGTATTTTGGAAGTTAGGGAGGGGTTGGATTAAAAAAACTGTTGTCCAGGGGCTGAGGAAGGGTTGTTGAGGTGGTTCGGACTGTAGAGGATGGAGGAAACAATGACTTAAAGAGTGTATTTCTGTAGGGGAAAAGGGGGGTAGGGGTCGGTCTAAAAAAGGGTTTGGAGGGGGGGGGAAAAGGAGGTTTGTGTGTAAAGGGGTTTGGACTTCCATTGGGATGCGTGAGGTGTTTGTAGGGTGAATGGAGAAAATGGTTTTTTTTATTGACGTGCTGTTGGAGTGTGAACTTGGAGCTAATAATTGGTCTAACTGGATTACCTGGTTCGTGTGTTTTTTTAATTAACTATTGGGAAAAGGGAGGTTTAGGGGAAAGTAATTTTTTTAATTAATTCATTTTTTCCCTTTTCAGTAGAATTTTTATTGTTTTATTGAAATTGCTTTTAAACGGTTTTTAAAAGGGTTCTCTTAATTTTGATTTAGGTTTCAGTATCTTTAAGAGTTATTCTTTTATCTTCAAAAACTTTTCTTTCTTAATTACTTTGATTTATTTTATCTGATTTAAAAAAAGGCGCAATTTTTATTAATATGTGTAAATAAGATATAAAATCTTTGAGGGCAATTGGGATATTTATTTTTAAACATTGAACAATCCACCCTTTCAAATTTTTTTTCCAAGGAAATTGATCAAAAAAAAATTTAAAAATTTCGAAAGGTTTTTGCAATTTCCTTATTAAGTTTTTTTGATTATGCAAAATTTAGATCAAACCTGAGCAGCATTGTATTTTCATCTATGTTTCATTGAAAAGTTAATTAAAAAAGGTTTTAAATGTTTTGTTCAATAGATGGAAGATAATTATGAAGGACAGGTGAAGGGCAGAAGGGGGGAAAAAAGAAAGCCCATTGAAATTGTGATCAATTCAACGAGGGGGGCGCGGAGCCCCCCACAACACCCACACACACACACAACACCAACCCTGCAAAAAGTAGGGAGTACCCACACACAGAGGCGCAACACGGAGCTCGGACTCGCCCCCGAAAACCTAAACTAGGTGGTACACGGGCACAGTTGTTCTCAACTCGTTTCAACCAGGGGGCCCCCAACCCAATTGTAAAATTCGGGGGCCCATTTCTTTTTTTTTGGTAATGATACCAAAAAAACAGAAATTTTTTTTGAATTTATTGATTTTTTTATTATTAAACATCGGCCGTTTCCCACCAAGGGGGGGCCCCGAATGAAAAATTTTCATCATTCACTCCATCATATTTGCCAGAGGCTGCTTACACTCAGTTAAAAAAAATTAACCCCCCTCCTTCAGAGTGCAAAAAACTGTGTTTCCCCCGGACTCAGCCCGGCCTGCCTTTTTCCCCTGAATTCTTCATAAATTTTTTCCCTGCTTAACTTCAACAGCACGTCAAGCCCTAAAAAACATTTGTCTCCATTCGATCCAAAAGCTCAAGCACGCTTGCTGGAAGTTCAAGCCCCTCGCACACAAAAACCCCCTTACACTCTTCCCCCAAACCCTTTTCCTGGGCCCGCCCTACCCCCCCTTTTCCCCCACAAAGTTTTGTTTACTCCAAAGTATTCTATTTCTTTCCCGCTCTCTACTGCCCAAACCATTCAAAAACCCCCCGCAGTTTTGGATATTTTTGGGAAACCCCACGCCCCTTTAATCCCCAAAACTACGGATTCTCTGCTTTATATTCACACCCACATTCCCCTCAGACTATCCAGCCTTCGGGTTTTCTCCTTTTGATCTGCAAACCATGCCTACACCCTAAAAAAGAGCGTTGGTATAACTTATTTAAAACTTTCCCCTCTTTGTTTTTTTTATGGAAAAAGTTCTTGTCTCCACAGCTCTCAGTTCCCCACCCCTTTTTTCCCTCGTCAATTCTTTGATTCACTATCTTTATAGCCCCATCTGCTGACACGCCCACTTCTAAATATTAAAAAACCCATTCACCTCCCCCATACTCTTCCCCCAATTGAATCCATTTCCGTTTTTTTTTTTTTTTCCCTCATCCCCTTATCTTTTTATTTTACTTTTAAGTTCCCTTTTTTACTATCTCAATATTTATACACAGAATTCTAAAAATTTACAAAAAATAATATTTTGTAAATTTGGTCTGAAATATATTCATGCATAATCTTTCCCTGGAAAAAATGAAAGTATTTAACATTTTGTGTGAAATTTCTTTTAACAAAATAATTTTGAAATTTGAAGTACACGCCATATTTTTCTTTAAAATTTTTTTTATTTCTTTTTCCTTTGCAACCGATTTTTGGATTCTTTTCTATGAAAAGTTCTAAAATGTTAGTAGTGTACTTGATTATGCCGAGAATATCGCTTTAAAAATGCTTAATGTGCAAATAAAAATCACCCTCCACATGAAATTTGAGCAAAGGGCAAAAGAAATCTGACGGGCTGTGTTGCGTTTGGTAAAATAAACGGGCCCCCAAAATTTTTTTCCAGGGTAGCCGTGGTCCATCTTTAGTGCAAATCTTTTTCGATCCAAGAACCCCTGCATTCCCTCTGAAACACCATGAACATTGTTCGAATGGTTTCCCTGAAAAAAAAACCCATCCCTTGTTTTACTCGGAAAGATCGCTAAAATTATCGGCGTTTTAGTAAGTGCTTACAATTGCACTGAAGGGGTTTCCCTTTTCCCCCTGCATGGCATCCAACATAAAAAATTTTTCCCGGGATTTAAACAGGTTCTAATTTTCAAGGAAGCCTTGATGATTCCTTGGTGAAAAACGATTTGCTTTTTCCCCTTGGAGGAAGATTCATTTTGTTCAAGACCCCAAAAAAACTATCACAAGGTATGTTTTTCTAATTTGACAGTTTAGTTTTTTTGAAAAAATTTTCCCGTGCAGAAGTGTTCTCCCGGGTGCCCAACCCTCGAAGTGGGAAACCCCTTTTCCTGGAAAATTTTTGAACGTCTAGCGTTCCTGTGTGATTTTGAGTAATTAATCCCTTCCCCAACCCTTTAAAAAAGGGTGTTCAGATGAAAAGGGGTAGGGTTTTTGATGCCACTTGCTTTTTGGAAATGAAACAGTAAACTTTTTACCAAGGAGCACGCTGTTGCCCAAACGTTGAAACCTGATCTGACCCTACATGGGTGCCCCGGCAGGGGTTTAACACCCCCCAAAATTTTTACCAATCCAAACCACACTTCAAAGAAATTGTTAAAAATTTTTCTAATCATCTGGCCTTGTGGTGGTATAAAAAGTTTAAAAGAGAAACTCGTCTTTGAAGTCTTCCTTCCCTTATCGTGCAAATACAAATGCTGAGAAGACAGTGAGACATCTTTGGTTATCCACTGTATGTCAAACAATGGAGTTTCTTTATTTCACCCACTATTGTTCATGATGTTTTTGGAGATCTCATTTATCCGTTGACACTGGTCTTTAGAAACAAAATTTCATTCAGTTTCCGTGTGCGTCCCGGACAGCTCCATTTTTTTGCAAAAAGTTTTCTAAAATCGTATGGCTTCTTGGCCTGTGCGATCTGTATGCGACATTGTAGGAAGGCGCACTGCTGGGTGGTTTTTTCAAGAAGTCTGTCGGCAAGGCTTTGCCTCTTTAAAAGTGCCGCTAGAAATAATTTTACCCTTTTGCAGCAAATTGGGTGCACTTTTCGGGGTAGTTTAATCAGAGTTCTCTTCAGTGAGTTTTTCCCCCCAAAATTTGAAAAAAAATAAAACAGTGGTAATTCGTGTCATTTTTTTTTGATGGTGAGCCAAATTTAGTGGTCTCAGAATACTTGTGTTTAACATTTTTCCCCTCCCGTTCCATATATTGTGGAAATTAAAGACTATATTTATATTAAAGTTTGGGCTTTTAAATAAGGTAGGAAAAACAGAAGATAATAATACCATTGCAAGATAAAAACCCATGGTTCATAAACAGCATAAACCTTCAACGACAAGAAACAAACCAGCACACAGCAAAACAACACATCAAAAACACACACAGCACGCAACCAAAAATGGCCAGAAAAATTTCCTTTATTAAAAATCTTCCCCGCTTTTTTATATTGCTTTTTTATAGTGAAACAAATCAGCTTCCATCACCCCTGTAAAAAGTGCAGGAAACCACACAATGTCTTTTTCAGCATTCAGTGTGTACGCACTAAAAACAGGAATGCCGGCCGCTAACCCCCCACACCCCAAACCACAAAACACCCAACACAACACACCAAACCACACACACACCAACACCACACAACACCACACCCCACACCCCCCACCCCCCCACCCAACCCCCACACACACAAAACCCAAAAAACGCACGCACAACAAACACAACCAAAACCACCACCCCAACACACACCACACACACCATCCCCAAATACCCCCAACCCCCCCACACACAAAACACGCACACCACACACACACACACACACACACACACACACAAAAACCACAACACACACACAGAGGAGCTTGGACTCGCCCTGAACCTCAACTGGTGAGTACACATCATAAAACCCCCCCACAGGCCCCCAACCGGGGCTCCAGTTTCCCCCAACCCCAGTTTTCCTCCGGACCCGTTACAGTTTAAAACAGAAGTTGAAGGTTTGGTACAAAAAATGCGGTGGTTAACAAATAAAATGGGAGTGGCAAGAAAGAATCAATGAAAAGTCCCAGACTTTTGCGTTACAAAAAAAAAACTCTGGGAAATAAAGATGCAATTTCCCCACAGGATATCAGATAAAATTAAAAAGATTGAAGGGGCAGAGGGGGGAGGAGGGGTTGCATGCTCGTAAAAAAAAAGATAAAAATTCAAAAAATGGGGGGCATGACGAGATTGAGAAAGGTAAAATGTGGGTACACTTTCCGTTGGGGGCAAAAAGGTGGTCATTGTGTGATTTAACCCACCAAAAAAGCAGGAGGCAAGAGGGAATATGAAAAAGGGCAGAGCAATGGTGGGACACATTTGCAGGGGAAGCAAGAAGAGCTCACTCGAGAGAGCAAATTTGGGGTTTATGGGTGATTTAAAACCCAACGGAGATTGACTGGAAAAACCTGGAGCCGTGGGGACCCAAACATGGAGGCAAGATTTTGGTTGGTGCTAAAAAACCCTTGCACCAACATGTTAAGGACGTACCAGAGTGAGAGGGGGATAAAACCAGAAAGTTGGCCCTTGTGTTCCCCCCCCCCCTGGGAAACAGATTGAGGACATCACATAAAAGGCCCCTGGGCTTGTGACCAGTGGTTTGGTTTGAATAATAGTAGGTTGCAAGTGGAGAATAAAGGAGTTGAATGGAAAAAAGCCAACTATAAAAGGGGGGATACATGGGTTTGAAAACTTCCTGCAGGGGTCCGTGGGACGAGAACGGCAGGAAAGCCGTAAAGAAATGAGGAATATGTAACAAAAAAATGAAGGAGGCAGTGGAAAGGTTTTTTCCCCAAGGGAAACGAAACAAGGGGAAGACCAAAACCCCCCTGGTTACCCGACGGTGTAAGGGGAAAAAAACAAAGGAAATAGGAAGGGAAAAAGTACGAAGATAGAGAACCTGAAAATAGGGAGATTAGTCGAGAGCAGGAACGAGTATGCAAGGAAGGGGGGGGCCAGCGACAGTATGAAAAAAAATAGCATCAAAAAGTCAAAAATGCCCCCGAAACTGTTGTATGCCCTCGGAGGGGAAGAAGCAATCAAAGACCGGTGTTCAGAATGAGGGAGAAGGTGGAGAACTCAAAAGAAATGATCGGGGAGATTGTGAGGAGCTAAACAGGGTTTAAAGGGAATTTTTCAAATAAGAAGGGAAGGGCTCTGAGAAAATACCAACAAGTGGGGATGACATACGAACAACGAGGGGGGAGAGAATTGTAGTGATTTGATACTCAAAGGCGATGGGTGGGGATCTTTCGGGGGGTCCTTGGAGAAGCAGAGAGTGCGCGTGCCTTAAAACCACTCTTCAACACTCTCTTGAAACGGAACACTGGATTGGAAGGGGAAAAAGTAGTCCCCTATTTAAAAAAGGGACAGAAAGGGCACAAAAACTACAGCCTGTGTCTTGAAGTATAGTATCCCAAAGTCATGGAGAAGATTTTCAGGGAGAGTGGTGGAACCTGGAACAGAAAAAGATTTAAATAAAAACCAGCATGGTTCGGAAGGCAATCCTTGTCACAAACCTTCTGGGGTTTTAGACAGGGTAACGAAGAAAGACCGAAGAGGGGGTGGGTTGTTTGCTTTTTCCTGGACTGCGGGAAGGGGCCTTTGAACGTTTCAAAAGAGATTATGAAAAGGTGGAGGTTTCAGGGCATATAAAAGGGGGGCCTGCAAAGGGTTTTCAGGGAATCCTGAAGAAGGCAAAACGAGACATGGTAGTGGAGGATACAGTGGGGCCTTGACGGCGGGGCCCAGGGGCAGTTCAGGACCAGTGCTTTTTTGATACATGCAACGACATGAGGAAGGAAATAGATCTGAAGGCCCCTATTTGCAGATGATGTGAATTTGATGGGGGAATTTAAAAATCGGATGGGGAAAGGATGCAAAGAGACCGGACGGGCTGGACACGTTGTCAAAAAACGGTTTCGAATTCAACCCCCCAAAAAGCAAAGTCATGAAGTTTGGGGAGGGGCAAAAGACCGCAGAAGAGTATGGCTAGGTGGACAAAGTACGCCCTCACTCAAGGAGAAAGCTTGGGGGTGCCCAAACACGGACGTCACCGGAGGCACAATAAAACCAAAAAACTGCTGCAGCTCGGGCGCCTGGAAAACCTGAGATGGGTTCCCAATCCTTAAAAGGAAATCGTTAAAGAATGTAACTGTGATTTGGCCCATACTGGAGATGCAGCCGTCTGGAACCCACATGGTCAAGCACGTCAAAAAGTTAGAGAAAGAAAAAAAGGGTTTTGCAAAGGTAGTTCCCAGACCTCAGGGGAATGTGTACGAGGAGGTTGGGGGAAACGGACTGACGACTGGGGACAGAGGGTCGGGGAGACATGATACGATTTTACAAGATCTGCGGGTAATAGAAAAGGTGGACAGAGCAGGATGTTCAGAGGGGGACACAGAAACAAGGGGTCACAATTGGAAGTAAAAAGACTCAGACGAGTCCAGGGGTAGGAAATTTTTTTTCAGTCATAGAGTCAAAGTGGAATGGTATCAAGTGAAGAGGGGAGGCGGAAACCAAATAGTTTTAAAAGGGGTATGAAAAAGCTCGGGGAAGAGAGAGGAGAGGACTAGTAGGATCAGTGAAGAGGCGGGGCAGGAGCTGAGTTCGCCCCTGCACCCAATTGGTGGTACACACACAAAACCCCACACACACACGTCGTCACAAACCCAATGCCTCAGCACGAAAGGGTTTTTCGTGATATCGTTTCCCATTTTTTAACTGTCGTTGCAGCTAACACGGTCGAATCCATTACCGCCCATCCCCTTCCGTGGAAAATGCGCGTGTCGTGACCCAAACTTTTTTTTCGTAGATTTAAAATATATGCACCGTCTTAAATTTTTTTCCCAAAATATAGTAAAAGTTCTGGGGGCCCCCAAAAAAATTCACCATGGACCAAATTTGAAAAACCACCCCCTAAGCCTTCGTCCCCATGGTAAACAAATTACATAAAAAATTTTATAATGAGGAAATTTTAAACGTGTGAAGAAGCGCTGGAAGGAATGGTCAAGAGGGAGTGAATGAAGGTGTAATGTACCCTTGGTAGTAGGGAAGAAAAGGCTCAAACAAAAGACAAGTAATGAAGGGTGGGAGGCAAACATGGGGTGAAAAAAACTAATGTTAAATTAAAATGGGATTGTGTGTCCAAGGGAAAGGTGCACCCCTTTTGTGTACAAGGAGGCAGGTCACAGTTGCTTTTTTTAAAGGGAAAACACCGCTGGCTGAAAATTTAAAAAACCTTGTTTGTATTAAAATAACTTCGGGGAAAAAATGTGCCCTTTAAATATTAATTAGAGGTTTTATTCTTCACGAAGTGAGTTATAAAAAAACACTCGGCACACCCTTACTTTTCATAGCAAAAAAAAGGGAGGGAAAGGGAGAATATGAAAAAATGGAAAAAAATCAAGGTGGGTTTAAAAACCCTTTCCCGGGCACCCCCCCGGTAAAGGGTTTAAAGATATAATGAATATGATAAAAAAATTAGGAATGATATAAAAAGATTTAAAAAAGGCCGGAAAAGTTAATACTAAAAAGTGATAATTATTTTGGGTAAATAAGCAAAAAAAAGAACTAGAAAAAAAAGAGGCAGCGCTGTATGACCTTGGGGGTTTCAATAAAAATTTTTGAGGGAATAATAAATGTTATTCTCTAAAAAAATGAACTAGAACAAAGTATTTAAAATGTGTTTGATTAGACGAGAATAAAAACAGGTGGAGGAGAGTTGAAGGGAAGAAATGTTAGTATTTTATAAGCTAAAAAATTGCTAATGAATGTTTGAAAAAATTTCCCTTAAAGAGTTAATGAGTCATGAAATGAGAGAAATGGTCAGTAATGAGTATGTAATGAGTCATGAAACTTGTAACTCAACAATCACTGCTAATAAAATTAAGAGAAGGCATCGCGCACCATTACCCTTTTATCCCTGGAAAAAATTATGTTTATTGGGTTTTTAAATTTGTGAAAAATGATTTAGGTGAAAAAAATGAGTAGTTTATATGGTAAAAATAAGGTTTTTTTAAACAGTATTTCGGGAAAATATTGGAAAATAAAAATCGGGAAGGTTTAAATAATCTGTACAGGTTTTCTGTAGATTTTTAAAATGGAATGAAAGTTTGTTCTAAAAAAAATTTTGAAATAATAAAAAGGAAAAATTTTTGGGAAAGGTATGGACAGCCAAAAATGAAAAACTAACGTAAAAAGAAAAATTTTGAAAAAAAGGTCCGAAAGCCAACTCTTTCAATTAAAAACTTTTTTATGTTCTTCTTCCCCTAACAAAAGGGAAATTCACGCAAAATAGTAAAACTTTCGAAGGTATGAGATCTTGTACTGCAGGTCAACGCTTGGTCGAAAGGGAAACCCAAAACCGACCCCTCAATATTGAGAAACTACAGTAGCTTTCGCACCCCAAATATCCCAATAAAAGGTGGTGTTTCCTGTCGGGGAAAGAGCAGTATAAAGGATCACCTGTACAGTCCAGTCCCGTTTGTATGCATAACATTGTGTGACCTTGTATTTAATGTTTTTCTCTAAAAAGGGGCAGTTTACTTGGAAAATTTTGAATTTTTTTGGCTGTGGGGTAAAATTTGTTTTTTTGGAAACGGGAAAAATTTTAAATTTCTACCCCTAGCGATAATTTCTGAGGTAAATTTTGATAGGCTTCAACCTTCATTTTCTTGCTTGATAGGCAATTTGAATGGCTTCAAGCTGTGTGGTCTCTTTAAAAGGGTTGAATTAGTTTTGGGTCTTTGTAATTCCCAATTTTTCATTTTCATTGTGAAGCCTTTGGGTTCCCTTCAAATCTTAAAGCAGATATTCGCTGCAAAATCAACTTACCCCGACCCCGCCTATTTCAGTATCGTGGGATGGGGCATTCAGCAAAAAGGGATACTTTCTCGGATACACAGAAACAAAAATACTTTGGTTTAGAAAAAGCTTCCCAGGGTTCAAAGTGTTTTTATAAAACAGGTTACAGTGAACACGTTATGAAAAAACCAAAGTGTGAATTTTTTATCTTAGTTAGTGATGTCACTGGTTAGAGGTTGGAGTGTTAACACAACCAAATAATTTTTTTAATCATTCTAATCATAATTTAATATCTTAATTTCTAATCCCCTAATCCCCCTACCGCCCCAATAAAAAAAGCAAAAATTTTAATTATTTGTTTCATTCGTGTTTTCTGTCTTTAAATCCTCGGGTAAGTCTGCCTTCAGTATGTGGCCAATGATGCTGTTTAAGTGGGAGATTTTCCCTTAATATATGTGCCAAAAACCAGAAGATTTTTCCCAAAGATTTTATTTTTTATAATTGGGGAAGCGAACCCGTGGGTTATACAGCCCCTGGGGCGGGGGATGTGGAATGCATTCAGCTTAATTCGGGGAACTGGAGCACAGATCCATTCCCCTAAATAAAGAGCCCTCACCAACATCAAGGAACCTTCCGGAAGGGTAGATTTTTCACGAGAAAAGGGTGCGTCTAAAATCAAAAAGCTAATAAAAACTAAAATGGTATATAGGGCGCTTTGGGGCCCCAGAAATAATTTGTTACCCACAAGCCCAGCCACTTTGTATTACCATTGTAGTTTAGAGTAAATCGGAAAGGGTGAAAAATTTTCAACGGAAAACAAGGTTTCAATTTCTTCAGGGAAAAAAAAGTAGCTGTGTAGGCGAAACGTTTCGTTTTACAGTAAACGAAGGGTACTGATATTTAGTATGATAGCCAGGGGTTAGGTCATAGCATAACAGTATGGTGGGCAGGTGTTGCAAATTTAACTTTAGCAATTCGCAAATTTCAAAGAAAAAAATTAGTTCAGATGCGATCAATCCCCCCAGCTGCACCCAAGGAAGTTGTTAAACACCCGGAGGAAGGGTTTTTATAACGGAGTAGGAAAGGGGGTTAAACCAGTCTACTCTGGACGAAACTCCTCAAGTCCATGGAGTGTTCATTCTTCCCTCTTTTATGGTAGACCTTTGTAGTAATTCACTAGATCAAAGTCTATTTTTCGGTAGAGGGCCCGGTAATCTTCCTCACAGAGGAGAAATCAATCTGCTTCCACTGGCAGCCTGGGTGGAGGACTCAAAGGGTGATATAAAAATCAACACATGAACTTTTTTATTTTTTGTTCGATTTCTTTCATTTTTTTTTTTTTTTACGTAAAAAAAGCACCTTTAATAGTAATGTGACAAGTTTCAATAAGATAGCTCAAAAAAAAAAATGAGAAAAAAAAATTTTTAAATAAACTACATATTGAAAGTAATTCGAAATGGGATTGGGGGAAGTTGTTTTGGCATTATTAGCAAAAAACAATGCTAAAATGTTCTCAGGGTTAGATGTTCTGAATTTATCCTTTCTTTATTCTTAAAAAAAAAAAAATTTTGTTGTTTTTTGTTTCAGCAAATATCTGATTTGCCCCCCAAAATCAAAAAAAAATTATGATATCCAAAAAAAAAAAACTTAGTTGTAAAAAATCTTTTTCCCTTTTTGTTCTCGTGAATTTCATTAATTCCCGCTTTATTAAAGAAGGTTTGTATTATGTGAATAACTTACTTCCCAGAAAATCCGCGAAAAAGCCCGGGCCACCTTTTTTTTTTTTTTTTTTTTTTGAAGAAATAACATTTTTCTCGTTTATACGCATTACGAGGTATTCTAGTTAACCCTGTTCGTTTTTTAATATAAAAGGGCCTGGGGTGGAGAAAAAGAATGGGAAACCCCTCTTGAGAATGGGAATCTATTTTCCCGATGGGCGCTTGGGAAAATGAAATATATTATTCTTCTGGAGTTTTACCATACTTCTTTTTTTATTTATTTGTTTTTATGTTATTAGATCAATTGTGATAGAAAAAAAGCCGTAAAGAGCTATAATGCGTTTATTTAGCCTTTCCCGGACCCCGAGACTGGAATTTTCCCTGAGTCGCAAAATGGTGTCGGGGGGTTCCTGGTTTGGTTTGGAAAATTACGTATAAGTCCCCCAAAGTTTATGATGCAAATCGTAAATTTTTTTTTTAGAAAAATAATCAAAAATAAAGAAAAAAAAAAAGGAAAAAAAATAAATAAAAATTTACGAAAGGGGGCACCCTCGGGGTGGTGACGTAAAACCCCAGGTTATTTAAATGACCATAATTCCTTGTAGGATGTTGTGAAAAATGATTTGGTACCCTTTTTGTTGCCGGAGTTAAGCTATTTTTCTTTAAAATTTAATCAGTTTGTGAATTTTTTCGGAAAAATTTTTTCCCTTCGCGCTGAGAACCCTTGGAACTCCCCAAGCCGGAGAGGTGTATTGTCTTTCTATTCCCTGTGCTTTGGCAGACTCACGTGGTTACCATCTGTTTGCTTCTTTATCACAAAAATAATTGCAGGCATCAGTTTGTCGGTCCCCCGTTTGGGCTTACGTAGTTTGCTTGCTCAGCCTGGGTTCCCGGAGTTAGTTTAACATTATCGGATGGTTTCGTACTCTTTTTTGCAGAGATTTGTTCTAAACTGACTAAAGAGCGAGGCGGTTTCTCGGAGGGCCCCCGTAACCTTGACGGCTCTTCGTGATGACCTGTGAGTCAGTAATCATCCGGAGGGACCCGTTTATTTTGCATATTCCCTTTAAACCCTTTCCTAGGAAACGTATTCTCCCCCCAAGATTTTTGCTTTGGGTGTTCCCCTTTTTGTACATTAATAAGTTTTTCGTTGCGAAATTTTTTTATACTTCTTTGCCGAAAACTCTTGTTTTTTTCTCTTCATCTTGATGTGCACGGAAGTTTTTTAATTTTTTTTGTTGGGTGTCTCTGTTTAAGGGGGTTTAGAAGGGAAGTTGTCTAAGGGAACAGAAAAAAAAAGTGAGGGAACAGGAAGGAAGTTGTTGAGGAACGAAAAGGAATTTTTAATAAAAAAAGTTTGGGGGTTTTTAGGGTACAGAAGGAAAAGGGGAAAGGAAAAAAAAGTTGTCTGAGGGGCAGAGAAGGAAAGTTGTTTTTAGGGTACAGGGGGGGGGGGAAGGAAAGTTGTCTGAGGGAAAGAGAAAGGAAAGTTGTTGAGGGTACGGAAGGAAAAGTTGTTGAGGGTAAGAGAAGGAAAGTTTGTTGAGGGAACAGAGAAGGAAAGTTTTTGAGGGAACAGAGAAGGGAAAATTGTCGAGGGTACGAGAAGAAAAGTTGTCTGAGGGTACAGAGAGGAAAATTTTCTAGGGAAAGAGAAGGAAGTGTTGAGGGAAGAAAGGAAAATTGTTAGGGAAAGAGAAGGAAAAAATCTTGAGGGAAGGAAGGAAAGTTGTTAAGACAGAGAAGGAAAGTGAGGGAAAAGAAAGGAAAATTTGAGGGGAAGAGAAAGGGAAAAATTTGAAGGAAACAGAGAAAGGGAAAATTGTGAGGGGACAAGAAGGGAAAGGCTGAGGGAAGGAAGGAAAGTTTTCCAGGGAAAAGAGAAGGAAAATTTTCTGAGGGAAAGAGAAGGAAAGGTTTGGGGGACAGAGAAGGAAAGTGTCTGGGAACAGGAGGAAAGTTGTTGGGGAACAGAGAAGGAAAGTTGTCTGAGGGAAAGAGAGGAAAGTTGTCTGAGGGAAAAAGAGAAAAGGAAAATGTTAGGGAAAGAGAAGGAAAGTTGTTGAAAGGACAGAGAAGGAAAGTTGTCTGAGGGAAAGGAAAGGGAAAATTGTTGAGGGAACAGAGAAGGAAAGTTTTGAGGGAACGAGAAGGAAGTTGTTGGGGGAAAAGAGAAGGGAAAATTGTCTGAGGGAAAGAGAAGGAAAGTGTTTAGGGGAAAGAGAAGGAAAGGTTAAGGACAGAGAGGAAAGTGGGGGAAAGGAAGGAAAGTTGTCGAGGGACGGAAAGGAAAAAAAGTTTGAGGGGAAAAAAGAAGGAAAGTTGTTGAGGGGACGAGAAAAGGGAAAGGTTTTAGGGGAAAAAAGAAGGAAAAATTTTGAGGGAAAGGAAGGAAGTTTTTTGAGGGAAAAGAAGGAAAATTGTTGGGGAAGAGAAGGAAAATTGTCTAAAAAACAAGAAGGGAAAATGTGGGGAAAAGAGAAAGGGAAAATTTTCCGAGGGGGAAAAGGAAGGAAAAAATTTGTCTGAAGGAAAAGGAAGGAAGTTTTTCTGGGGTAAAGGAAGGGAAAATTTTTGGGGGAAAAAAGAAGGAAGTTGTCGAGGGCAGAGAAGGAAAGTGTTGAGGGGCAGAGAAGGAAAATTGTTGAGGAAAAAAGAAGGAAAGTTGTTAAAGGGGAAAAGAAAGGAAGTTGTTGGGGGAAAAAAAAGGAAAAATTGTTGGGGGAACAGAGAAGGAAAGTGTCTGAGGGCAAGAAGGAAAATTGTTGGGGAAAAAAAGAAGGGAAAATTGTCGAGGGAAAAGAAGGAAAATTGTCTGAGGGAAAGGAAGGAAAGTTGTCTGAGGGTACGAGAAAGGGAAAATTGTCTGAGGGACAAGAAGGAAAGTTGTTGAGGCAGAGAAGGAAAAATTGTTGAGGGAACAAAGAAGGAAAGTTGTCTGAGGGAAAAGAAAGGAAAATTTAGGGTACAGAGAAGGAAAGTTGTTGAGGGACAGAAAGGAAAAAATTTTTCTGAGGGACAAGAAGGGGTGTCTGAGGGAACAGGAAGGAAAAATTTCTGAGGGAACAGAGAAGGGAAAATTGTTGGGGACAGGAAGGAAAAACCGAGGGGGTACAGAGAAGGAAAGTTTTCTGAGGGACAAGAAGGAAAGTGGGGGGAACAGAGAAGGAAAGTTTTTTTTGAGGGTACGAGAAGGAAAAGGGAAAAGGCGAGAAGGAAAATTTTTAGGGTACAGAAAAAAGGGAAAACTGAGGGAAAGAGAAGGAAAGTTGTTGAGGGTACGAGAAGGAAAGTGTCTGGGGACAGAGAGGAAAGTTGTCAAGGGTACGGGAAGTTGTCTGGGGTAAGAGAAGGAAATTTAACAAAAAAAAGGGATTTTTGTTTTTTGGGTCAGGAAAAGAAAATTGGGCTGAAGTAAAAATTTGGGGGGGGAAAAGAGAAGAAATTAAACCAGAAAAAAAAATTTTTACCTTGGGTTTTAAATAACGCTAAGTCTCTTAATGGGTAAAAATTAACGGTTTTCCCATAGAAAATCATCCAATTTTTTTGTGTTTTTAAAAAAACCAAAAAGGGAATAAGACCCAAAAAAAATTTTAAAAAAATTTAAATTTGTTTGGGGCCAGCAGAAAAGAAATCCCTTCGGGCAAAAGGGGGCCCCTTAAGTAGAATAATAAGTTTTTTTTAATTTTTATAAAAAACAAAGGAAATTAGATGGGGGTAGGGTTGGGAATTAAAAAAATGTTTAAAAAATTGTTTTAAAGGGCAGCCCCTTAGGAAGTAAAGGAAATTTCCCCCCGGAGAAGGGGGTTACCAGGGGAATTTCCCTTTTAAATTTTTAAAAATACCCAGCCCCCCCTTTTCGGCCCCAATTACAATTTTAAAAGGGAGTGAGGTGGGGCTCCTTAAAATTTTTAAATTTTTTTTAAAAGAAAGAAATTTTGTTTCTTAAGGGGGAAAATCAGGGGGAGGAAGAGTGGGGCCCCCGGGAGCCCAAGTGTACCGGAGGTTTTTTTCTTTTTTAATTTTGGGGTTTTTCCCCTTTTTCCCCCCATTCCCCTTCGTTGGTCTTTTTAAAAATTTTTAAAGTTTCTTATATTGAAAAAATGGCAGGCTAGCCGGGTTAACTTTCCCCCTGAAAATTAAGGTTGCATTTTTGTGGGTATTTTTTATTGAAAAAGGAAATTAAAAGGGTTATTTACTTGGGGGGAGATTAAACCGGAGGAAGAGTGGGGACCCCCCCTAACCCTTTTAGTCTTCCGGGGGGGTTTTTTTTCGTTTAAAGGTCCTGGGGGTTTCTTTCACGGAAAATTAAAAATTTAAAAAACCGAAAGGGGTTTGGTAAAACTAGTCAAAACGTTTTGGGCCTTTTTCACGTTTTCCCCTTTTTCTCGATAAAAATGGAGTAAAGCCCAGAAATATCCGCGTTATCAAGGAAATAATTTACCCTTAAGAGTTGGGGGGGTGAGGTGTCCAAAATTTTTGTTAAAAAATTTTTTCCCAAAAGGAACCCTGGGGAAAGCTTTTTTAAGGGGGAAAGGGAGCTTTCCCGTTAGGAAGGTTTTTGATTTAGCCAAAAATTGAGAGCGAAAAGTTTTAAGACTGGGTTTTCCGGCCTTCCCAAATTAAAAAATCATTCCCTTTAAAAAGGGGGGGGTTCCGGGGGGGTTTTTCTTTTGTATTTAAAGGGAAAATTTAAAATTTTGTTGGTGTTGGGGGTGGTTTTAATGGTTTTAATTGGGGTTGTTTGTCGCGCCTGCCCTCCTTTTTTCATCTTTTTGGGTTTAGGGGGTTTTTCCCCTCCCTTTCCCCCTCTCACTCCCCCCCTATTAGAAAAACTTCGTGAGCTTTTTTTTCCCCCTTCCTTTTTAATTTTTTTTAAACTGCCCCCTTAATTACCCCAAAAACTAATTTCAAACTCTTCGGAAAAACCGAATTGGGGGCATTGAGACTTTAACCCCAATGTGTTTGGTTCTTCCCCAAAATGGGTTTTTCCGCCCGTTACCTCAGTATTTTTGGTTTCAACCCCCTTTGCTTCCCCTGTTTGGGATTTTTTTGGTTTGGGAAATTTATTTGGGGGAACGTTGAAACCCCTTTTTAGTTTAAAAATTTTGGGTGGTGGGTTTTTCCCAATGGGTTCGTTTCCCTTTTCCTTTTGCAGGACGGGGGGAATACTCCTTTTGTGTAAAAAAATCTTTAGGTTTTAATCCCCTATGTAAAGTTTTTGGTTATTGGTGGAAAAAATGCGGTGTTTTTGAAATTTTTTTGTGAGGTTTGTGGTGGGCCCCCGGGGGCTCGCTGTGGGGTCCTTCCCCCTCTTTGGGTTTTAGGGGGGGAACTCGGGCCCGGCCCCGCCTCCCCTTCAATCCCGTATTCGCCATCCCGTTCGCGAATTTTTTTAATTTTTCCCTTAAAGGGCTTGGGGTTTTTCCCTTTCCTTTCTTCCAAAACTAAATTCCAAAATTCCTTTCACCCGTCTTAAGGGAAATCCCCTACTCGCTGTTGTCTTTTTGAGGATTCCTTCCAGTGTCCTTGGTTTCATGCCCTTCTCGTTTTTTCCCTTTCTTGTTTGGTTTCCGTTTTAAGTCCAAAAAAATCTTCCCACCCCCCCTCTTTTTTTTTTTTTTCTGTTTCATTATAAATCCTGGTTGGAAATT
The DNA here is from genome assembly GCF_026875155.1 of Cherax quadricarinatus. Lineage (NCBI taxonomy): Eukaryota > Metazoa > Arthropoda > Malacostraca > Decapoda > Parastacidae > Cherax > Cherax quadricarinatus. The sequence goes on along the minus strand of NW_026487736.1, from coordinate 2,799 downwards.
TCCCCACCTGAAACTGCTTTGTTAAATCCTTTTTTCTAGGGGTTTCCCCCAATCTTCCTTTAATTTTTCCCAAAAGCTTTCATGCTTTTTTTTTTCTTTGCCCCCTTTTTAAAATTGGGTACAGGTTTCCCAATTGGACCCTATTAAGATTTTTTAAATTTGTTTGGTTTCAATTTTTGCCCTTAGGACCAGGGGAGGTTATCTGCCCTCGAAAAAGGGTTGGTCCGGGTTTATTTTACCGGGGGTTTTTTTCTTTTGAATTGTTTTGGAGGTTTTGCCCTCTGTAAAATTTTTTGTGGCTGCCCTTTTTGGGTTTTGGATTGGTGGGGTTTTAGGACCGGTGGAGGCGGTGGTGGGCAGTTCGTATTCCCTATTTCTCACTATTTTTTTCATTAAACTTCCTCCTTTCATGGGACTGGGTTTCTTTTCCGTCATCTTTTTCAAATCGTTTAAAAACAGTAGGTTTCCCGCCTACTAGACCTGGTTTACGGCGCCCTTCTGAAAAATAATTCCTAAACCGTTTGTCTTGAGTTACTTCAAGTTCCTTGTTTTGGTCCCCCCTGGCTTTCCGTTTTTTCACTTTCTTTGGGAGATTTTTAAGGTTTTCATTTTTCCCCCACCCTCCCCCCCTCCGGGGGACGTTTCCCCCTTTTTTTGGGGAATCCCTTGGTTGGTTGTGCAAAGATTTTTCCCATTTTTTTTGAGTGCTGGTGGGGTTTCCAAACAGGTGCTAACTCCCTTTCCCCCGATATTCAGGGCTTGAAGTTTTTTTAAATTAATGTTTTTGGTTTCCCCCCTTTAGGGCTTTTCTGGGTTTTTCTTCCGGAACATGCCCTGTTTAACCCAAAATTTTTTTTGGACATTTCTCTTGGCCCCAGGAACCCTAAGAAGTTTCTGTCCCTTCCCCCTTTAGGTTAATTTGGCAGGTTAATTCAAAACCGTTGTAAGGGGTTATTGTCATTCCTTTTGGGGGTCCCCAATTTTTTTCCCCCCTTTATTTTGGAAAGGGCCTTCTTTTCTCCTTCCTTGACATTTGTGTGGGTGGTTGTTGGTGTGTGTGTGTGTGGGGTGTGTGGGGGGTTGTGTGTTTTTGGGAGCGGGGTGTGTGGGGAGCGGGTGTTGAAACATGTTTGGTTTTTTTGTTTTGTGTGGTTGGGGGTGGTTTGTTTTTGGGTGTTTTTGGGGGTTGGGTTTTTTTTGGGGTTTTGGTTTTTTTGTTTTTTTGTTGGTTTTGGGTTTTTTGGGGGTTTTTTGGTTTGGGTTTTGGGGTTTTTGTGGTTTTTGTTGGTTTTGGTTTTTTTGTGGTTTGTTTGGGGGTTTGGTTGTTTTGTTTGTTTTGTGGGTTTTTTTGTGTTTTGTTGGGTTGTGGTGTGGGGGTTTTTTTTTTTGGGTTTTGTTGGTTGTTGGTTGTTTTTTTTTTTGGTGTTGTGTGGGGTTGGTGTGTTGTTGGGGGGTTTTGGGGTTTTTGGGGTTTTTTGGTTTTGTTGGAAATGTTTTGGTTTGGGGTTTGGAGCGATCTGGTGGGGAGGGGGTGGGGTTGGGTGTGGTGTTTTACCCCAAAATTTTCTCCCTTTGGGTAGGGGTGAGTCTTTTTGGCCCCCCTTTAGGGACCCCTTTTTCCCCCCTCAGGAAAAGTCTTCTGTGATTCCCCTCCATGCTTTTTTGGCAAAAGTTAAAATTTTGAGAAAAAACCATTTTCCCCGACCTTTTGGTTTCCCAATTGGGTTTTTTTGGTCCCCCCCTGGTCTCTTCTTTTTATTTATTTTCCCCAATTTTTTAATTCATCATTTCCCCGCCCCCCCAGGGCACCGATTTCCCTTTTAACTTCTCATGGTTTCCCCTTGTTGGTTTGTTTGTTTTTTGTTTTGAGTGTTTTGTGGGGGTGGTTTCTGTTTGTTGGTGTTGGTGTGGTTTTGTTTCCTTTGGTTGGAAAGGCCGGTTTGGGGCCCCTTTGTGAGGTTTTGTTGTGTGTGTGGGTGTGGGTTTTTGTTTTTTTGTGGGTTTGGTTTTGGTTGTTTTGTTGTGGTTTTGTGTTTTTTTTGGTTGTTTGGGGTTTTGGGGGATTTGTGGGGTGGGTTTTATTGTGGTTTTGAAATTGTGGTTTGTTTTTTTTTTTTTTGGGTTGGTTTTGTTGTGTTTTCCAAAATTTGGGTTGGGTGGGGGGGGTGTAAAAGGGGTGTGGGGTTTTCTTGTTGTGTTGTTGTTGTGGTTTTTGATTTGGGTTTTTTTGGGGTGTTGTTTGGGTTTTTTTTTTGTGGGTGTTTTGGCTTTTTGGTTGGTGTTTTTTGTGTTTTGTTTTTTCATTGGGTTGTGGGGTTGTTGTGAAAGTGTGGTTGGTTTTTTTGTTGGGTTGGCCACCTTTTGAAACCTTAAGATTTGTTGGCGTTTGTTTTATCCCTTTTTGTCTCCCTTTTTTAAAAAAGGGGTCGGTCTTCCCTGGCCCCGTTTCAGGGGGTTATGGTTTTTGGGGCCCAAAATTTTTCCCCTCCTAAAACGGGGGAATGTTTGGCCTCCTTTTTTCTTTTAGGTTTTTTTCACCCCCTTATCTTATGAGGAAAAAATTTTTTATTCCTTTTGTCCCCAATGTTGTCCCCAACTTCTTTCCCCCTGTTCTTCCCCGTGGGGCCCCCCCTTCTTGACCTTGTATTCCCATTTTTTAGCCTTTTCATGGTTTTCCTTGGGTTTTCTTCCCCCAGTGGGGGTTCAGCGTTTCTTAATTTCTTTTTCTAGCGTTTTTTAGCCTGGCCCCCCACGTGCAACCTTTTCTTTTTAAATTTCTTGCTGGGGGTTTTCTCCGGG
>NW_026487725.1:0-23267 GCF_026875155.1 Cherax quadricarinatus | reverse complement strand
TGTGTGTGTGTGTGTTTTACTCACCTATTTGTGGTTGCAGGGGTAGATTCATAGCTCCTGGCCCCTCCTCTACACTAACTGCTTCTGGGTCCTCTCTCTCTTCTCCATGAGCGTTATCAAACCTCGTCTTAAAACTAAGTTTGGTTTTTGCCTCCACTACGTCACTTTGTAGGCTATTTCACTTCCTGACAACTCTATGACTGAAGAAATACTTCCTAAAGTTCTTTTGACTCATAGGAGTCTTCAACTTCCAATTGTGACCCCTTGTTTCTGTGTCCTATCTCAGGAACATCCTGTCTTGGTGTGTATGTGTATGTGTTGCGGAGTCTATACCCCCTCTTGTCAAATTTTATTCTTTTAATATTACATTGCGTTCGTTTCCTCTATTAGCTAAATTGGAAATGAACGTCCTTGTACTATTATTACTTGTTTGTGCAATTATTTCTGTGAGTGTCCACTATGTATTTATATCTCACTGGATATGTGTAACTGTAGAATGTGTCTGTTTCATGTAAAGGAGATAGATTAAAATGAAATGATCCAATCCTCCATGAGTATGGCTAAGCATACTTTTCTACTGTTGTTAACACCCCCCCCCCTTTTTCCTAGTAGGTTAAGTGTTTGCCCGGTCAGAGTCACATGACCTTGCTAGGTGTTCAGCTTGGACCAGTGTAGTTGTACCTGCCGACCAGTCAACACTCCTCCTCTGGTCTTATTACAAAGTTGTTAATTGGTCTTCTTCACCATAGTATATTCTGAGCAATACTTGTACTCTATCTGATTCCTCTAGTTAATTGCTTCATAAGGGAAGGTATTGTAAAAGATTCCCTGTTGAATATACATCTTATCAGTATAAACAGTAAATATATAAGTTACATGACTGAAATTACTTCATTAAACTGAGATTTTATTTGAAGTTCATTATTCATCCCAAACTCCGTCTAAACTGTTATGCCTGAATCCCATACTGATTTTCAAACTCTTGGGTGACAGTGCGTGCGTGTTTATCTGGAGAGAGTTCCGGGGGTCAACGCCCCGCGGCCCGGTCTGTGACCAGGCCTCCTTAGGTCAGTGTCCCAGGATGCGACCCACACCAGTCGACTAACACCCAGGTACCCATTTTACTGATGGGGAACATAGACAACAGGTGGAAAGAAACACGTCCAATGTTTCTACTCTGGCTGGGAATCGAACCCAGGCCCTCACCGTGTGAAGCGAGAGCGTTAACCACCAGGCCACCAGAGCCTGTGTGTGAAACAGGTAGAAAGACTGGTAGTGAGGGAGAGAGGTGGAGGGAAAGAGGGGTAGAGGAAGAGAGAGAGAGGTTGAGAGAGGGAAAAGGTGGAGAGAAAGAGGGGTAGTGGAAAAGAGGGGGAGAGAGGTGGAAAAAGGGATATAGGGATACAGGAGGTGGGCGTGGGGAGCTGTAATTGCGAGGGAGAGGAACAAGTATAGAATGATGGGTGGAGAAAGAGTGGGATGGGGGCTTGAGGGTTAGGAAGTGGGGAAGGGAAGGAGACAGAAAGGAAAAAAGAGGGGGAGGGGAAGGAGGGAGAGGAAGAGAAAATGGAGAGAGGAAGGAGAGAGATGGAAAGAAAGAGAGAGAGAGAGGACATGGAAACGAGCTTGTACAGTATTATCGAGTCACGGTGAGGTGTCACTTGGCCTGTGTGTATGTTTGTGTACGTGTGTGCTTGTGCGAGTGTTAGTTTTGGGTTTAAGTGCATGCGTGGACGTTTGTGTGTGTTATGTGTGCGTGAGTGCCCAGAATGGTTGGACAGTCCACGTGTACATGAGATTCACTGGCCTGACTTTGACCTGATGCTGACCCTGCCACATATATGTTAGCTCCTTTTATATTTATCCTTCTTCCTAGAATTCCTAATTCATAGATTTTTTGCTACCTAGAGAGAGTGTGTGTGTGTGTGTGTATGTGCCTGGAAAATCAGTCTCCTCGCTTACTCCTCCTTAGCCATTCTAACTGTCAATGATACCAAGTCTACTCTCTCATCTACAAGTGCCTGTGTGTGTGTGTGTGTGTGTGTGTGTGTGTGTGTGTGTGTGTGTGTGTGTTTGTGTGTGTGTGTGTGTGTGTGTGTGTGTGTGTGTGTGTGTGTGTGTGTGTACTCACCTAATTGTACTTACCTAATTGAGGTTGCAGGGGTCGAGACTCAGCTCCTGGCCCCGCCTCTTCACTGATCGCTACTGGGTCCTCTCCCCTCTCTGCTTCCTGAGCTTTGTCATACATCTTCTTAAAACTATGTATGGTTCCTGCCTCCACTACTTCACTTGCTAGGCTATTCCACTTGCTGACAACTCTATGACTGAAGAAATACTTCCTAACGTCCCTGTGACTCGTCTGAGTCTTCAGCTTCCAGTTGTGACCCCTAGTCCCTGTGTCCCCTCTCTGGAACATCCATACTCTGTCCACCCTGTCTATTCCCCGCAGTTATCTTGTATGTCGTTATCATGTCTCCCTTGACCCTTCTGTCCTCCAGTGTCGTCAGTCCGATTTCCCTTAACCTTTCCTCGTACGACATTCCCTTGAGCTCTGGACTAGCCTTGTTGTAAACCTTTGTACTTTCTCTAACTTCCTGACGTGCTTGACCAGGTGTGGGTTTCCAGACTGGAGCTGCATACTCCAGTATGGGCCTAACATACACAGTGTACAGTGTCTTGAAACGATTCCTTATTAAGGTATCGGAACGCTATTCTCAGGTTTGCCAGCGCCCGTATGCTGCAGCGGTTATTTGGTTTATGTGTGCCTCCGTGATATGCTCGGTGTTATGGTCACCCCAAGGTCTTTTCCCCTAAGTGAGTCTGTAGTCTTTGTCCACCTAGCCTATACTCTGTCTGCGGGCTTCTTTGCCCCTCCCCAATCTTCATGACTTTGCATTTGGCAGGATGAATTCCAGAAGCCAGTTTCTGGACCACATGTCCAGCCTGTCCAGGTCTCTTTGCAGTACTGCCTCATCCTCGTCCGATTTAATTCTTCTCATCAACTTCACCGTCATCTGCGAACAGGGACACTTCAGAGTCTATTCCTTCCATCATGTCGTTCACATATATCAAAAATAGCACTGGTCCAAGAACTGACCCCTGTGGGACCCCGCTCGTAACAGGCGCCCACTGTGATACCTCTTCACTTACCATGACTCGTTGATGCCTCCCTGTCAGTATTCCCTTATCCATTGCAGTGCCCTCCCTTTTACATGCGCCTGATCCTCCAGCTTCTGCACTAATCATCTTGTGGGGAACTGTGTCAAAGCCTTCCTGCAGTCTAGGAAAACGCAGTTTACCCACCCTCTCTCTCGTGTCTTACTTCTGTTACCTTGTCATAAAACTCCAGGAGGTTTGTGATACAAGATTTTCCTTCCATGAACCCATGCTGGTTTTCATTTATAATCTTGTTCCTTTCCAGGTGTTCGACCACTCTCCTCCTGATAATCTTCTCCATGACTTTGCACACAATACATGTCAGAGAGACAGGTCTGGAGTTTAGTGCCTCGTTTCTAATTACTTTCTTAAATATGGGGACTATATTAGCTGTCTTCCATTTCTCAGGTAGTTGCCCAGTTTCAAGGGATGTGTTGAAGATTGTGGTTAGAGGCACGCACAGCATCTCTGCTCTTTCTCTAAGGACCCATGGGGAGATGTTGTCCGGTCACATCGCCTTTGAGGTGTCAAGGTCACTTAAGAGCTTCTTCACCTCTTCCTCAGTTGTTCGTATGTCATCCAACACTTGTTGATATATTCCCTCTTGATGTTCCCTTCTGTGCTGTCTTTCCCACAGCCCTTCCTGTATCTACTGCAAAAACTTCCTTAAATCTCCTGTTCAGCTCCTCACATACCTCCAGATCATTTCTTGTGAGTTCTCCACCTTCTGTCCTTAATCTGATCACCTAGTCTTTGACTGTTGTCTTCCTCCTGATGTGGCTATACAACAGTTTCGGGTCAGTCTTGATTCTCGATGCTATGTCATTTTCATACTGTCGCTGGCCTCCCTCCTATCTGTGCGTACTCATTCCTGGCTCTGCGACTGATCTCCCTATTTTCGTGTGTTCTCTGCCTTCTGTACTTTTTACATTCTCTATTGCACTTTGTTTTTGCTTCCTTACGCCGTCGGGTAAACCAGGGGCTCGTTCTGGTCTTCCCGTTGTTACCGTTGCCCTTGGAATAAACCTTTCCACTGCCTCCTTGCATTTTGTTGTTACATATTCCATCATTTCATTTACTGGCTATCCTGCCAGTTCTCTGTCCCACTGGACCTCCCGCAGGAAGTTCTTCAACCCTATGTAGTCCCCTCTTTTATAGTCAGGCTTTTCCCATTCAACTCCTGTTACTCTCTCCACTTGCAGCTCTACTATATATTCAAAGCACAGAACCACGTGGTCGCTAGCTCCTAGGAGACTCTCATACTTGATGTCCTCAATGTCTGAGCAGCCCAGGTCCAATCTTGCTGGTTCATCCTCTCCCTCTCACTCTGGTAGTATCCTTAACATGTTGGTGCATGAGGTTTTCCAGCACCACGTTCAACATCCTGGCTCTCCATGTTTCGGAACCCCCATGTGGCTCCAGGTTTTCCCAGTCATTCTCCCTGTGGTTGAAATCCCCCATAACCAGCAACTTTGCTCTGCTGGAGTGAGCTCTTCTGCCACCTAAGCAAGTGTGTCCACCATTGCTCTGTTGCTCTCTTCATATTCCTCTCTTGGCCTCCTGCAGTTCTGTGTGGATTATAATCACTGCAATGACCACTTTGTGTTCCCCAGACTGAAGTGTACCTGCTATGTAGTCTCTTTCTCCCGTCTCATCTATGCCTTCCATTTTCTCGAATTTCCATCTGTTTTTTACGAGCAGAGCAACCCCACCTCCCCCCCTGCCCCTTCTATCTTTCCTCATGATCTGGTATCCTGGTGGGAAGATTGCATCTGTTATTGTCTCCGTGTTTGTGTGTGTGTGTGTGTGTGTGTGTGTGTGTGTGTGTGTGTGTGTGTGTGGTGTGTGTGTGTGTGTGTGTGTCTGTGTGTATGTGTGTATGTGTGTGTGTTTACGTGGGTATTTACGTGTGCACGTTTGTTTGTGAGTGTACTGGTGGATCCCCAAACTAGCTAACCGTCTTCTCTGCCTTAGTAAATGTTATTAAATGCTAGTGAATGCTGTTTATTCTAATTATGAAAGCTTCAGGAGCGAATGGCCCTTAGTTTCCAACATCAAGAGACTCATGCTATTGCAACCCCAACTAGATGAATATTAAGTGCGTCTGGCACAAAAGTGATGGTCTCGTTGTTACTCGCTGCCGCTCCCTCCTGAGAGTGTGCCTTACTCTCTGGTCTCTTTATCCTTTGCAACACTTTGTTCTGATGATAAGTTCCACTAATGTTTATACATATATATATATACATACATATATATATATATATATATATATATATATATATAATATATATATATATATATATATAATATTACATATATTTTAAAATATAAAATATAATTATATATAAAAAATATATAATATATATATAATATATATAAAATATATATATATATATATATATATAAAATACATATATATATATGTATATATATAAATATATATAAATATATATATATATATATATATTAAATATATATATATATATATATATATATATGCAAAACGTGAAAGAATAGAGAAATTCCAAGCGCTTTCGTGACTACTCACATTAAGGAACAGTGAAAGTAGACCATCAAAGGAAGGTATATAAAGGGTCTAGCCCACACGTCACTATCAGATCCCACAACAAATGAACACCTGACACGCGACTCATAAGAAAGGGAACACTGCAGCAGGCCCGTCGGCCCAACTAGACAGGTCCTTCACACAACCCACCAACAAACTATTCTACCAATGAAATAAGAATTTTAAAAATTATTATTTGTCCAATGTATTATTAAATTCTTCCCAAATTCTATTAATTATAAATGGATCTAATTTATATAAACCAAAGAAAATATTCATGTTATTGTCAAAACTGCTTTTTATGAAACAAGATTCAATCATAAAAAGTCTGGGCTGAATGGTACTGCCCTTGATACTGGCCATGTAGTCAGAAACTGTAAGGCTGGAGATGAAGTCCTGGTAGTCAGTAAATGTGGGGCTGATAGTGCTGTCCTGGGAGACAGTAATGGTGAAGCTGGAGGTGCTTGTCCTGGGAGACAGTAATGGTGAAGCTGAAGGTGCTGTCCTGGGAGACAGTAATGGTGAAGCTGGATGTGCTGTCCTGGGAGACAGTAATGGTGAAGCTGGAGGTGCTGTCCTGGGAGACAGTAATGGTGAAGCTGGAGATGCTGTCCTGGGAGACAGTAATGGTGAAGCTGGAGATTTTGTAAAGGTATCGGGAATTATACCCCAGGAAGGAATACATATAAAGACCTCATAGGGGACAGGAGCCATAGTAGGGAAACAAGTGTAGTCAAAGATAAGATAAAACCAATATTGCAAACTAAAATACCGCAGGAAATAGCAAACAAGAGGGCTCCACTAGCAATAGTGGGGATATATTACCAAAAAACAACTGGTGGGAGCTCCATTTTTGGGGCTAGGGATGATAGAAGACAGGGGAAAAGTGCACCAACAGGGAATACAGTCACAGAAACCCAAGACAAAAAGGGAAACCAAGCCTGTGCACATACTATGCACTTGGTATCTGCTGGCAGGGAAATCTGGAAAAAAAAGATGGGACGTGCAACTATGGGCCACCCTAGAAAATGCCATGCCCATATGACAACAGGAAAATGAAAAACCCCCTTCCTGTAAGCGTTTCACCCTAAACTGTGTACCTCTTCAGTACAGGAAAGACTGTGCATAATTTAAAATTGCCGGGCAACCATCTAAAAGGGGACAAAAAGATACAAAACATCCAGGCCATGGGAAAACCTGGAAAGCCACAGCCACTCAAGGGGGAGAGGTTTTTTAGTGCCAGGAAGGAAAAAAAACTGCAGGAAATGGCAGAAATAGTACACCAAATCCCCGTCAAATTTCCCGGGGTGGAACCACAGTCGATGGCCCCCACTCCAAACCAACAGATACAGATACAAAACCGGAAAAAAAATCCCTCCCCAGTACCAACAATACCACCAGTCCGATAACATTCTTCCTTTGCAAATATACAGGGTCTAAAGCCACAACAAACAACAAAATACCTTTCATCCGTGGACTGCTTGCAGAGGCAAAGGCAATGTTCTCGGCCTTTCACTGAGACCCACATAAAGATCACTTGGACAACGAAATATGGATCCCAGGTTACAACCTATACAGATGTGACAGAGTGAACAGGCAAAAGGGGGAAGGGGTGGGCCTGTAAAATTTGCAGAGTTCACTTTTTTGCACAGAACTGCTTAATGCCTCAAATGATGTAGTGAAGTTTGCAGTAAAGGTCGAGAACCAAAACTAGTCATTGTTTGGGAGTCCCACAAGCCTCCGGATGCAACATCCCAGCATTCCAGGGAAAAGCTGTTAAAAATTGACCACTGTCTGAAAATCTTCCAGCTCCTGCACCCAACATCTTGCTCCTGGGGGATTTCAACTTAAGGCACCTGAAATGGAGGAATATAGCAAATAATATGGTTGCAGTAATAACACCAGGATGGAGCTTGATGATACTCACCACTCACACGAGCATTTAAATTCTGCACAAAATTCACTTTAAACAGCAAATAATAGATCTACTAGACTGGGGAGAATAACTGGACTCTTTCACTAAACAAATGATGATCTGATAAGAAATGTCACCATATCAAAACAATATACTCCAGATCACAACATAATGAGGTCAGGACATGTATGGTGGAGCCCAGACGGACATAATGAGATAGTCCGAGGGAGCGTTCACCAAAATCGTAGATCTAATTCAAATAACACATCTCACTATCACATACCAAGCTCGATGACCAAGGAAAACAAGTCCTAACGATATAAGCTGGGAAGGAGATAGATATAAGCAACAAGACCCCAACTTATCCCTAGAACAGATTAACTCGGTGTCATCGATCGTATGCACAAGGCTTATTCTCTAAGAAAAGGAGGAGTAGATGTAAAATAGAAAGAGACAGGCGTCCATTTACAGGCGACGGAAAACGAATAACAGGCGGCTAAAAGAGGTCAATATATCTGAAAATGGTAGGGTAGAACTGGGGTCAGAGATATAGCAAGCATCGAAATTAGCTAAAGAATCCTTTAGGAGTCGGAATCGCGGGAAGAACTGAAAGATTAAATGAACACGAAAGAAATCCCACCCCCCCCTAAGTTACTCTCCTTAACCCTTATGCCAAATCACGTCCCTGTTACTGTGAGTGAACAGTCAGTATTGGGCCTACTTAAACAAGATGGGTCCTACACAGAATGCAGCAAGGAAATGAGTGAGCTACTCAAGTCCCAATATGACTCAGTTTTTAGCAAGCGCTTACCAGGGACTGAGAGTCGAAGATCAAAATTAAGTTATGAGATGGAGCACAAAATATGATTAACACAAGCCTATACGATGTTTTCCTGACGCAATGACTTCGAACAGGCGATAAATGACAATGCATGCACTCGGCCCAGGGCCAGGACTCATGTGAACTCGTGTTCTCATGAAGACTGCAAGAGTCTATCACGAGCTTTTTATCTGTGGAGAGGAGCTGGACACGGGGGTCGTCCCACAGTTACTTAAAACAACAGAATGCCCACACCACAACGGGGGGCAGTTAAGCTACAGCAAAGAAACTACAGACAATGCACAAACATCATTTATCATAATAATCTTTGAAAGGGTCCTAAGAGCAAGATCACACCCATCTAGAACCCATCAGTTACAAACCAGGGCAACATGGTTTAGACAGGTCGCTCCTTTCTGGCTCAATATTGGATTCACTACGACAAGGTCCTAAATGCACTAGGAGACAAGAAAATGCAGATGTAATATATACAGACTTTGAAAAAGCCTTCGAAAAGGTGCCCGGGGCGTAGACGCAAAAAATGCTGCTAAAGGAATAACGGGAAAAGTCGGTGAGGTCTAAAATTTTCCCTCCTAACAAACACGAGAGTAGTCGTCAACGGGTAAGTCCGGGGTCGGTAAAAAGTTTTTTCCCCAAAGGCCAGTACTCGCCCCCATCTTTTTCTCTCCAACCCGTATAGAAAGGATGTCAGCCACAGACCGGTTTTCCCTTTGCAATACCCCCCGAATCTGCATGCGTGCTTCCTTTGCGACCGAAGGCCCCGGGCGGACATAAACCAATCTTTAGTGGGCGAAAACAATATAAAGTTCCGATGAAAATTTAATTACTCAGATAGGGTAACATGAGGAAAAAAAAACTTATCAGAGTACAAAAAAAATTTCTGGCCCCCAAAATGGGGAAAACCCCAAACTCAAAGACCTGGAAAATGATCATGTCGGGGGATCTCCCTTCAAAGGGCCCTAACATTGTATCAAACGCATTGTAGAAAAAAAGACAGGTGGGTAATGAGAAACCCTTCAAAAAAAGGGAGGCCAAGCCATGAGACATCTTAGGTCAATTTTTCTTTTGGCTGGAAAATTTTCTGCCACTAACGCACCTTTCAAGGCAGGTGAAATTGCCGACTAGAAAATGTACAGAGAACTTTCACGGCGCGCATAAACGGAGATAAAACACCTCAATTACTGGGAGCGCTTGAGATTCCTAAACCTGTATTCCCTGGAACGCAGGAGGGAGAGATACATGATTATATACACCGGAAAATCCTAGAGGGACTAGTACCGAACTTGCACACGAAAATCACTCACTACGAAAGCAAAAGACTTGGCAGACGATGCCCATCCCCCCCAATGAAAAGCAGGGGTGTCACTAGCACGTTAAGAGACTATACAATAAGTGCCCAGGGGCCCGAGACTGTTCAACTCCCCTCCCAGCACACATAAGGGGGATTCCCAACAGACCCGTGGCAGTCTTCAAGCTGGCACTGGACAAGCACCTAAAGTCAGTTCCTGATCAGCCGGGCTGTGGCTCGTACGTTGGTTTGCGTGCAGCCAGCAGCAACAGCCTGGTTGATCAGGCTCTGATCCACCAGGAGGCCTGGTCACAGACCGGGCCGCGGGGGCGTTGACCCCCGGAACTCTCTCCAGGTAAACTCCAGGTATTCCTGTCGACCAAGGACTTGCTTGATACAACTTTCTCAACTTTTTGAAAATCAATTGGATGGTTAAAATCTCTCTCATGAATAAATAGAGCATTGGAATCTTGTCCAGTTCTAATGCTATATTTATGTTGTTTTAATCTTAGTTCGAGATTTTTACTAGTTTGACCGTAATATACTTTATCGCAAATTTTACAAGGAATCTTATAGACACATCCATCGAAATTTTGAGGGAATTCTTTATCAAAAGTTTTTTTTACTTTTATCAAGATTTTTGAAATAAAACTTTAATATTAAAAGTCTTAAGAAGAGAAGGCATATCAACCAAGTTTTCATGGTAAGGGAGAACCAACATATTTTTAGTTGAATAAGGCTGGTTGTCCCTTTTTGGATTGTAAAAGTATTTCTGAAAACTTTAAAAGATTTATCAATTACGTTTCTTGTGTATTTCAAATCATTACCTATTTCATAAATTTTGGATATTTCCTCATCTATGAACTCTGGACTACAAATTCGTAAAGCTCTCAAAAACATTGACGAGATGGGAAGAATAATAGTGGACATAGGAACAGTTATTTGTAGGTTTTAAATTTGAATTCATTATTACCCTTAATAATTAAAACATCTAGAAAAGGCAATGAGTTATTGCCTTTCATTAAATGTGTCATATTCAGGCTTTTCTTTCTTAACAATTGGTAATGCTTAATTTTTAACACCATTACCATCTTATCCACTATCATCTGCTAATATCATTATTATCAACGTAATATTACTAACAACCTTAATCAATAAATCACTAAACTAGTTGTCATCACCATGTTGCAATCACCTATGTGTACCTTGTACCACTGTACCTAGACGGGTTACTACCTCAATAGGTCACTCTACATTTCTTTTGGACTGTCCTAGGATGATCGCACATGTGCACCCATACCTAAATGAACCCTCATATAGACTTCCTTACTACTGATGTTGTAGGTGAGTGGGTTACACGTACCATGATATTCAGTTTGCAGACTCTGGTCGAACATAACCGAAACAACACGAAACGCCCTGGCAGAAGGAGCAATCCTGCACTTTTGTATAACATTGTTGTTTAAGGCTGTGCACAATTTACTCCACTAAATAACTATCGAATTTGTACAGCCCATAATTTGAGTTATATAAGGCGTTCCTATCATGTTTCAGGAGACAGGACTCAGTTATGTTTCTATACTGGAACTGTTGGGTTCAATTATCTGGGTGACAGCCCACCCCTGTGGATGATGATACCTGGCCTGTCCTGATTGACTACTGGTGTTGGAATAATCTAGTTTCCAGAGATTTACTTGTCTGACTCTGACCAATGTATGAGAGTGGGCAAAGGGTACATGGGACCTTGTGGACACCAACCACATTATTAGGCGGTGTTCTGAATCATTCTCTGTCCGAATGTTTTTGAAAGTCAGATTTATATTGAGATTTTTAGTGGCTTCCGCAGGCCAGAGATCAGTGTTTGTGTATATTTCGCCTGCTCTTGTGAATTCCTTGCATTGTTAAAATCTCTAGTTGGTCGATGCATGCATTTGGGGTGAGATGAAAAGTGTAAGCCTTCTCCCCGAAAGCTGGCTGCCTTGGATCAATGTCTAGCGTGAGTTTTGGCGCCAAAATAAATTGTCCAGCGTGGTTTAGAATGGTAAAGCACTGCGTACCTTGTTCCAAGTTTCGAAGGTTCGAGTCTCCTTCGGCCAGAGATCACTGTTTGTGTATATTTCGCGTACTCTTGCGAATTCCTTACATATTTATATATATATATATATATATATATTATATACCAATAGGGGAAACTTCCAATTTTGGCTTATATAGCAATGCTCTTCTTGCTGAATAAGGCAAGCAAAAATTTTTAATTGCAATAATTTTGCAAAAATCATTCTGAAACTATCGAAAAAAGTATGTCATTTTGTTTGTTTATTATTAAACTATTATAAACTTATTTAATATACATTTTCTAGGAATTCATTTCTTCCATTAGAATGAAGAAAAGTGTAAGTGAAGACAGTGGCAGAGGAGTGAGGGAGGATGCATGACGGTCATCTGAGGGTAGGAGGGGGAGAACAGAGAAGGTGTGTTCCTCTCCAATTCCCAGAATACACGAACATTCACCCTGCAGACTCGTTCTGATAACAGTGTTTGTTGACCTTGTGTGTATAGTGTAGAGTGTATAGCAATGTGTTGTTTATAGTGGGGGGGACTGTGGTATTCAAACAAGAGTAGACTGAAATTGTTCTGAGTTTCCAAGCCCACGTGTAGGATCGATGGGGCATTGGGTAGAGCATCGTGAACATTGTGTGGCTACACACGAGGCTAGACAATGTTGCACAGGATCGAATCTCGGCCAGCCGCAGTTTCGTTAATGGCATGTATGTATGCATGCACATATATATGTATGTATGTTTATTTGAATGTGTTGCGTGTTGTTTTGTATGCATTTCAGAACACCATTTTTTTTTACGCAGGCAGATCTGACGATCCAAGGAATACCTGTTTTTTCAACACCGAAATTCCCCAAACCATTTAATCAACTACAGAAACCCCAAGACTTTCGCCAGAGAAAAACAACACTAAATTTACCGAAAAATCTGGATTCATCACTTATTTGTATACTCAACAACTTAAACCAGAACAACGGCTTTTATAACATAGCCGAACCCCTCGCCAAGAAACTTCTTCATCGCTATCCCACATAAGAACATAAGAATGGAGGAACACTGCTGAAGGTCTACTCATATACTTATCTGTGAAGGCTTACTCAGCCCTGTAACAACTTCAGACAGTATTACTCAGGCTGGCTCCTCCTCAGGAAAATTAATGAATAGAAAAAGAAATAATAATTCACAAAGATAAACACTATTTATTAAATCAAACATAAAACAACAAAACATGAAAGGTATATCCTATTTGAAAGAAAAATGAAAAATGAAATGAATAAAATAACCTTTGAACTCAACACTAATATCTACAATGGTGTCTGGTGTTGGTGACACTTTTTGTTGAAAACCGTACCCGTTGCTGATGATAAGGGGGGGGGGGGGGGTCGCAGGTGTTGGTGACCATCCACTGGCTAGTTCTTCACAGTATACCAGTGAGTATTTCTACCCCGAAGACAGGAAAGCAGGTTCTTTACCGCTGCAATGCTGTGGAGTTACGTCCTGCAATTTCATACAGGTGCACAGGTACTTCATTACAAATGGGAAAAGTCTCGGGACGTTAGTCCTTCTCCTTTTGTTCTACTCGTTGATTGCCAGGTGACCCTCTCTGACATCCAAGCGGGGAAAGATAGACAGGTTACCCACTGCTTAATAATCACTCTTCATGGTAGTGTACAATATTCAAAAGACTTTGGTGATTATTAAAAACAGTCAACCTAGAGCAAGACTGAAAGGACTAAGTTTATTATTGGTCAAAAGTGAAGCTTTCAACGAATAAATCACTAGAATACAAGGCAGGCATTGTACTTACAGTAGAGGTGGGAGCTGTGAGTCTAGTGTTTACTGTTTAACCAGAGCCCACAGGTCACCTTTCGGGGGGGGGAGAAGGGGGAGGGGAAGGGATAGCGGGAGCTAGACGACCCTACCTTAACAAGTAGCCGGCAGACAAACTATCAATTCAGGGAGGGGGAGAAAAGGCGGGAAAAACGGGAGCGTGACTTACCCTACCTTAACTAGTAGCCGGCAGACAAACTATCAATTTCAGGGAGGGGGAGAAAAGGCGGGAAAAAAAACGGGAGTTTTGACTTACCCTACCTTAACTAGTAGCCGGCAGTGAAACTACTGATACTATATATATTCCTTCTATACCCTCTCTATTGAACTTTTCCCTCACACTCCCCCTTACCAAGACTTATAGTCAAGGAGTATAAGAAGACTAGGCGAGGAAAAAGTTCTAACATGTGGAAGTCGTGTAAGGCAACAAACTTCTACTGACTGTCACGACTTAACCAGTCAGAGAAATAATTGGATGAACCATTGATATACACAATATGGAACTTAAAAGCCTGGAGTGCCAATGTCCACCACTGTTGGTTCCCTTAAAAGTTTCTAGGTATATCAAAGGTTTGTGGTCCGTTTCTAAAATGAATTCTTTTCCCAACAAATAAAATTTAAGTTTGAAGATACCCCACACAAGGGTCTAAACATTCTTTTCTATTGTGGAGTATTTGTTTCTGCGGGAAGGAGTTTCCGGCTTAGGAAGCATACAGGGAAGGGAGTACCATCATGGTATTGTAGTAACACCGCACCTAAGCCAGTATTGGAGGCATCAGTTCTCAAACAAAATGTTTTATTAATATCTGGAATCTTAAGTATAGGGTCTTTCGAAAAGATACTTTTAATCTCATTAAACTTTTCCCGAGCTACGTCGGAAAGTTCAAGGGTTCCTTCACAGACTTTTTAAGGAAGTCCGATAAGTTTGCCTGTAAGATCAATAAGGTTCGGCATAATACCGTGCATAAAAAAATTTACAGAACCAAGAAAGCTATGCAGAGTTTCTTGGTTTTGGGGAATTTAAATTCTAATAAAGCTTTGATCTTACTGGGGAGAGGCTGCAGAGAGTTATTAGAAAGTATCAGTCCAAGATATCTAATCTTGTTATACCCAAGGAAGCATTTCTTCGGCTTGGCAGTGAGGCCATGTGAGGAAACCTACGCAAAACTGATGTTAATGTTTGGATATGTTCGCCCCCGTAGATGTCATTACGTAAATGTTATCAAAAAAAACTAAAACATTTGGCATATTACCCAAGACCTTTCTATCAGTCTCACGTAGGTAGCACAGGCGGGTTACCAAACCGAAGGGCATAGTTCTATACTGCATCAGTCCTTGGTGTGTAGGAAAAAGCGGTTGTACTGCTTAAAAGAAGGATCTAAATTACTTGATGATATGCCTGCGCAATTATCAATCTCTGAAAAGAGGAAGCGTCATAAAATTTGTTTTAGATCGCTATTTATTAAGGGCATAGGCTCAGAAATCCCACCGAGTTATAGCATTAAGGCCTCTGAAGTCAATAGCAAGTCTATTATAATTATCCTCCTTCTTAACCAGGGATTGGTGACAATATGAAGTTTACTGAAGGTTCAATGATTCTTTAGTTTTAATTATTTGTCTTACCTCTGGGTTTTTAAATGCATCCCTAAGGTGTTACTGGAACGGGGTATAATTTCCGTTTGATGGATTTTTCCGTCAATAAGTAAAATCTTATGGACTACCGTGGAGGTAACACCAGGAATATCAGAAAAGGGACGTCTGAAAATTTTACTCACAATTGAAGTAGTTCATGTCTCTTTGGTCACCCAAAGATTCATTAATATTTATGTTGGTTGCACCCGAGTGGTCAAGAGTCACCAAGTCATGTAGTTCTTCATCATGTCTAAGTTAGAGGTGTCAATTACGCACACCTTACATTCTTCAGTTGTCGTATCAAGTTCGTGTGGAAAACTAAGTCAAAGTTATTAAGGCAGTTAACCGAATTTCTTGGGAAATATTTCTTAAGGATGTTGATATGATAAAGCTAGGTTTCCCCCTTGACTTCTATGAGGTAGTCAACTTTCCACAAATTTTTAATACTTTTATGGACCTTTCCATGCTACTAATAATTTATTTGATTTGATAGGCAAAAGTACAAGAATTCATTCCTACTTTAAAACTTCTCCTCTAAATTTTTTGGAGTCAAAATAGGTTTTGTACTGGTCCATGGACAAGCTTAGGTTTTTCGAAACTATGTCAGGGGTTTCTCCAAGTTTGGATCTAAGGTCAAGGAGAACTGGTAAGAAGACTGAACCTCAGCATTTACCTTCTCATTAGTCCATAAGTCATGAAGGATGGACAATGGACCTCTGGCCTGTCTACCATAGAGAAGTTCAAAAGGTAAAAACCCCAAAGAGTCACTGGGAACTTCTCATGGAAAAACAAAGCACAGGGTAGGTAAACGATGCCACTCCTTGGGTTTTTAAGGGAGCAAGGTTTCTTAAAATGGACTTGAGAATAGAATGCTGGCACTCAATCCCCCCATTACAGCTGGGATGATAGGGTGTGGTGAAGAGAGGCTTCACTCCCAGAAGTTGGTTTAGATGTTGCATTAAGTCAGATGTGAATGGTGTCCCACGGTCAGACAAAATTTCTCTAGGGATCCCCACTCTGGAGAAGTTGGACAAAAAGGCTTCAGCCCCTCTGTAGTAGTTTGGTCTTTAAGGGTTATGGCTTCAGGGAAACTCGAAGCATAATCAACCAATTTTTAATTATTCTATGTCCCCCAGATGAAAGTGGAGATAAAGGACCAACGATGTAAATAGTTACTCTTCTAAACGGTTTACCGTAAAGATTAGGCATTTTGACCATAGGTACTCCCCTTTGGTACCTCGGGAGGATGACAGTTGGCAAACTTTACACGATCTACAATAGTTAGTGACATCTGAGGACATTTTAGGCCAAAAAATAGGTTTCCCTAATTTTATTAAAGTTTTACGATGCGAGAAATTTTCCGGCCACTGGCAGGTCATGAGCCATTTTAAGAACAGTCTCTCTGAAATTGACTTGGAATAACTAGATGGAATAGTCTGTCTCATCTGAATTTAATTTGAATATGACTTGTACAAGTTCCTTTTATATATTCAAATTTATATGAAAGTTTTTCTTTGGATAACTTGATTTTTGTTTGCGGCATTATGGCAATTCTGAGAGAAGGGCAATTACGTTGTAAATTGACAAAGGAGCCCTTCGATATATCTAAAGGCTTAAGTCGGGAAAATCAAAGGAGGGAAACAGTAGGAGAACCCTGGGCTTTGGTCTGAGCCCTAGTCAAGACATTTATGGTATCGGAGGTGATATCTTCACTTTCATCTAACAAGTGAACCGGTGATCCTACTACCTCGCTTTCGAGAGTAGCATCACTGGTTTTTAATCCCACATGAATCTCGCGAGACATTGTCTCATCTGAACTTTCGAGGGGCTTCTCTGACTCTACAGGAAGAGGATCTGAAACACTTATATCCATCTTTGGTGATGAAAGGTCAACCTCAGAAGGAAGAAGGGCACCTTTTACATTACCTATTAGTACGGAGCAAGAAGTGATGGGAGCTAGTACGGCTTCAGACCAACCTGTGAACCATTTAGACCTAATGTAACAACGGATGGTAGGAAAAGTGTCTGTACTGCCCAAGTAGTCTGAAAGTAATGAAAGTAATGAAAGGAATGAGTTTCTTTAAGATTAGGAAACAGCTTATCAGAAATGACTATACATGTTCCTGAACAGAAGGGTGCTTGGTCATTACAGTCTTTAAAACATCTTCCAACTTTTTGGACCTTCTTAGAAGGACAATCTGGACGTTTATGTCCCTTAACACCACACAAATGACAAACAGGAATAAAAGAAGTCATTTTACTTTCCACTAGAGGCTTTGATTTCTTAAGGTCTGATGAACCCTTGCCCTTAGGGTTCGATCCCTTTAGGTCTTTATAGGAATTGTGAGCCTCAGCATACAGGTCAGCAGCCTCAGCAACTTCCTCAGCTTTAATCGGTTACGTTCTCTGATGAATGTTCGTATCTGGTGGGGGTGAGTGTCAGGAACTGGTCAACAACATGAAGTCTCTAAGAGATTCATAACTGTGATCAATTCCTGAACTCTCTATCCAAAAATCGAACAAACGAAAGAGTGTTACCCGTAACTGCTGAAAGTTCTGGCCAGGCTGTAAGGTGGCATACCTGAAATCTTTCCCGTAAGAATTAGTGGTTTTTTGATATGCTTTAAGGATTGCTTCTTTAGTAGGTTTTAATTACATATGATATCCTGTGCAAAGTTGCATAGATATTCAAGGCTGTAAACCCGAAAATAACATTCCTAACCCGGTTTGCCCGGTGTCAGGAGGACATTCACAGAGGGTAGCGGTATTTTTTACCTGATTAAAGTATGAAGTTATGTCTTCCCCTCTGTGAAGGGAGGTAAATTTGGTGTTGGAATATGTGCATTAGCTGCACGTTGTTCATTACTCCTTCATCTAATTGCTGTTGTGAGAAAGTTAACTTCTTTTCTCTAATTCAAGGCGAGTTTGTTCGAGCTCGCGATCCTTTTCTCTCTCTCCTTAACTCATATTCTCTGTCCCTTTTCTCTTTCCTCCAGTTCCCTTAATTTAACCTGTTCCTCAGTATCTTAGCTCTGTCCTCCGATCAAGTCTATCACGCTCCTTTTTGTTTTTCTTTCAGTTCTCTCTCTCTCCTTTTTCTCTTCTCTTTCGATTCTCTCTCTCTCCTTTTTCTCTTCTCTTTCCCTTTCTAACTGTCTTTCTTCTCTCTCAATTCTCTCTCTCTCAAGTCTTTCCTGGATCTTAGCACTAATGAAAAATTCTAAATTTTTCCCTGTTATTCTTAAATTACTTCCAGCATTCATCCAAAACTGGTATTCATCCATGCTTGCAAGAATAACTTAAACTATCAGGGGAAATGAAACGGGTATTAAAGAAAACGGAGGGTTCAATTCCTGCTCCGCTCAAGCTGTAAATAAACCAGAGGGCTCGATCCCTGCTTCAATTTAAACAATATGTATTTAAAGAAACGAAAGGGGTTTTATGCCGGCTCTGAGCAAACAGTAAGTAGAATGGGGTCCCTTGGCCATCCAATCTTCTCATCAACAAATCAAGAGTTTTTTTCCCATGACAGTTCCCTTGATACAATAAGAGCCCCAATGAAACAAGTTGTCACTGGAAAATCTCGGGTCCCTAGAGTCTAATCCTCCAAAATGTTTCAAGCTACATAAATGGTGGCAGGAATTAAATATTATATCCTGCCTGACTGGACTTACAATAAATTGAGACTATAAAAAATCACCAAATCTTTTAAATACTGTACTGTAGTCCTACCAAAAGAAAATGATTATCATGGCTGGTGGTAACCGTCTGTGGTATGCGGCGTTGAAGTTCCAATGGTAGATTCGAGATGGAGTTGAATCTTGATTCAGTAGCGTTAATCCCGGCAGGGTCGCCCCTTGTGAAGGGTTTCTCAGCCCCGTAACAACTTCAGACAGTATTACTCTGGCTGGCTCCTCCTCAGGGGAAAAATTAATGAATAGAAAAAGAAATAATAATTCACAAAGATAAACAAATATTTTTTAATCAAACATAAAACAAAACATGAAAGGTATATCCTATTTGAAAGAAAATGAAAATGAAATGAATAAAATAACATTTGAACCAACACTAATATCTACAATGGTGTTGGTGTTTTGGGGACACTGTTGTTGAAACCGTAGCCGTTGTGATGATAAGGGGGGGGGGGTCGCAGGTGTTGGTGACCTCCACTGGCTAGTTTTCACGTATACCAGTGAGTATTCTATCCCGAAACAGGAAAGCAGGTTCTTTACCGCTGCATGCTGTGGAGTTACGTCCCGCAATTTCATACAGGGGCACAGGTACTTCAATACAAAATGGGAAAGTTTTCTGGACGTTAGTCCTTTTCCTTTTGTTCTACTCGTTGATTGCCAGGTGACCTCTCTGACATCCAAGCTGGAAAGATAGACAGGTTTCCCACTGCTTAAATAATCATCTTCATGGTATTGTACAATATTCAAAAGACGTGGTGATTATTACAACAGTCAACCTAGAGCAAGACTGAAAGGACTAAGTTTATTATTGGTCAAAAGTGAAGCTTTCAACCAATAAATCCACTAGATACAAGGCAGGCTGTACTTACAGTAGAGTTGGGAGCTGTGAGTCTAGTGATTTACTGTTTAACCAGAGCCCCACACATCACCTTTCGGGGGGGGGGGGGGAAGAAGAGGGAGGGGAAGGGATAGCAGGAGCTAGACTGACCCTACCTTAACAAGTAGCCGGCAGACAAACTATCAGTTTCAGGGAGGGGGAGAAAAGGCGGGAAAAACGGGAGAATGACTTACCCTACCTTAACTAGAAGCCGGCAGTGAAACTACTGATACTATATATATTCCTTCTATACCCTCTCTATTGAACTTTTCCCTCACATTATCCAATCTCTTTTTAAAGCTACCCAAGGTTAAAGACAACTTTCTCGGAAGACTGTCACATGCAGCATTCTCCACCTGACTTGATAAAGCCCACTGTGTGGACGAAACGTTGTCAATAAAAAATCACATTAAACTGCTTAAGTGTTTATATTTCCATTGTGTCTGTATTTTATACCATTTATTATCACCAGGTAATCAGGCTGAGGAAGTAAGGAAGGTGGAGAGTTCACAAATAACGACCAAGAGGTATGTGAAAAGTTCAACATGTGATTTAAATAAGTATTTACAGTGGAGACAGGAAGGACTCCAGGATTTCAGAGTAGAGAGATACAACCCAAAAAGTGCTGGGGTGAAATACACTCAATGAGAAGGAGGTGAAGAAACTGCTATGTGAACTTTATACCCCAAAGGAGGTGGGACCGACAACATCTCTCTATGGGCTCTTAGAGAGGGAGCTGAAATGCTGTGTGTGCCACTAACAAAAACCTTCAACACATCAGTTGAAAGTGGGCAACTACCCGAGGTATGGAAGAAAGGCAAATGTAGTCCCAATTTTTAAGAAAGGAGACAGGCAAGAGGCAAACAAACTACAGCCCTGTGTCACTGACATGTATAGTATACAAAAGTCAAGGAGGGAAAATCATCAAGAGGAGAGTGGTGGAGCACCTAGAAAGACACAAGCTTATAAAACGACAACCAACACGGTTTCAGGGAAAGAAAAACTGTGTTTACAAACCCACTTGAGTTTTATCACCGGTAATGAAGTAAGACACGAGAGAGAAGGGTGGATAGACTGCATTTTATTGGACTGCAAGAAGACCTTCTACACAGTTCCTCACAAGAGGTTAATGGAAGAGCTAGAGTATCAGGCACACACTACAGGAAGGCGCTGCAATAGATCAGAGAATATCTGACAGCTAGGCAACAACGAGCCATTTTTACCCTCACGAGGTGTCAGAGTGGGAACCAGTGAAGAGCGGGGATTTTAGGAACAACGAGCCATGTTACGTCACGAGGTGTCGAGTGGGAACAGTGGGCGAGCGGGGATTAGGCAACAACGAGCCATGTTACGTCACGAGGTGTCAGAGTGGGAACCAGTGCGAGCGCGGATCACAGGGGTCAGTCCTAGGGCTTGTGCTGTTTTTGGTATATGTGAATGACATAAAGGAAGGGATGACTCATATTTATCTGTTTGCAGATGATATGAAATTAATGGAAGAATTAAATCTGTCGAGGATCAGGCAGGACTACGAAGAGACCAGACCTGGACAGGCTACAAGCCTGGTACAGCAACTGGCTCCCTTTGGGTTTAACCCCCCCAAATGAAATCATGAAGATCGGGGAAGGGCAAAGAAGACTGCAGACAGAGTATAGTCTAGGTGGCCAACTGCAAACCTCACTCAAGGAAAAAGTTCTAAGTGGTGAGTATAATACCAAAAAACATCTTCTGAGGCGCACATCAATCAGATAACTGCTGCAGCATACGGGCGCCTGGCAAACCTAAGAAAAGCGTCCCCATACCTCACTAAGGAAACGTTCAGACTCTGTACACCATATAGTCAGGCCCATACTGGAGTATGCAGCACCAGTTTGGAATCCACACCTGGTCAAGCACGTCAAGAAATTAGAGAAAGTGAAAAGGTTTCCAAGAAGACTAGTCCAGAGCTAAGGGGAACTGACCTACAAAGAAAGGTTAAGAAAAATCTTCCTGACGGCACTGAAGGACAGAAGGGTGAAGGGAGACATGATAACAATATATAAAATACTACGAGGAATTGACAAGGTGGACAAAAGACAGGAATTCTAGAGATGGGACACAGAAAAAGGGGTCACAATTAGAAGCTGAGACTCCTATGAGTCAAACGGACGTTAAGAAGTACTTCTTCATTCATAGAGTTGACAAGAAGTGGAATAGCCTAGAAAGCGACGTTAGTGGAGGCAGGAACCATACACAGTTTTAAGGCAGGGTATGATAAAGCTCATGCAGGAAGGAGAGAGAGGACCTAGTAGCGAACAGTGAAGAGGCGGGGCCAGGAGCTATGACTTGACCCCTGAAACCACAAATAGGCGAGTACAAATATGTGAGTACACACGACACACACACACACACACACACACACACACACACACACACACATACACACACACACACACACACACACACACACACACACACACACACACACCATACAGTGAGAGGGAAAAAGGTAAAAAAAAAACAGAAAGGAAAAATAAAATATACAACAAGGGAGGTGGCAGTCGTAGGCCTGCTGATGCAGTGACGTCACAACAGTTGTGTGCCATTATACATATAAAGTGAAGTGTATATTAAGTGTATATATCATAAGTGAAAAGTGATATCGTGTGATGAACGCGGGATGTATGAGCATATATAGTTATAAACATCACGGGTGAAGGATCTCCAAAATAGTGGAAGGCCTAAGTACGACGACTACGTCATCAGCATCTGGCAACTTGTCACCGCACCGTGCAGAGCAAGTACTCACTCACCTATTGTGGTTTGCATGTTGCATCCTGGCGTCTGGCCTTGCATCACTGTTAGATACTGGTCACTCACTCCTGCAAGCTATTACCAGAATTAGTGTAGAAATAGCATAGTTAAAGTGAAGATAGTGTTGAGGAGAGTGTGAGTAGGACAGCAGTCTAGCGAGGGGTAATGTAGGGGTAAGGCAGTGTTCCTACCCGTAGTTATTAGCAGTAAGAATACTTAGGAAGCTAGGAAGTCCTCTCTCAATGTGAACAAGGAATATGATAATAACCAGTAATAACTGATACTTAAATCCAGAAAGGGCAATAAGTGGAGAGAGTACATTACTTTGAAAGATAGCTGAGACTAAGTTTGAGCCTACACGACAGAGAGTATAACTATCTTTCAACCACACCACCTACCCCTCCCTAACCATCCCTCCCTCACCACACAAGCACACACACACACAGGGTAGACACTCATAGGAGCTTTAGACCCTAGTAGCAAGTTCGCTTTTTATAACCCAGAATTATGGTATGTATTAGCAGTATCTACCCCTCATACCTCCCCCATACACACGAACACACACATATACACACATACACACACATACACACACATACACACCAAAACCCCCAAAA
>NW_026487724.1:0-12331 GCF_026875155.1 Cherax quadricarinatus | reverse complement strand
ATTATTTTGGACCAAAAGAATCTTAGAAAACTTACCTAACCTTATTACAACAAGTGGTAGATTTATTTTAGCCTAACCAACTAAATATATTTTTAAATTACGTTTAAGTAATTTAATACAAAACAAATTACAATCAAATATATTTTTTTTCGTTTAGGCTCAAATGATTTTGGCGAAATTATTGCAATACACAAATTTTCACTTGTTCCTAATGTGGCAAGATGAGTGTTGCTATTTAAGCAAAGATCGCAAGTTCTCTGCCTATATCGCACGACACACACACACACACACACACACACACACACACACACACACACACCCACACACACACACACACCAACACAACACACACACACACACACACACACACACACACATATATATATATATCTATATATATAATCAATATGTAAATATATATATATATTATATGTGGTGTGTGGTGTGTGTGTGTGTCGTGCCGATAGGCAGAACTTGCGATCTTGCTTAAAATAGCCAACAACTCATCTTGTGCCAATAGGACAAGTGAAAATTTGTGTATTCAATAATTTCGTTTCGCCAAAATCATTCTGAGCGCTAACGAAAAAAATATATTTGATTGTATTTGTTTAGTATTAAATTACTTTAAACGTATTTAAAATATATTTAGTTGGGTTAGGCTAAAATAAATTACACTTGTTGTAATAAGGTTAGGTAAGTTTTGTAAGATTCTTTTGGTCCAAAATAATAATTTTTTACATTATAATTAATGAAAAAATATATCTTTAAACGTATAAGAGAAAATTTCAGAAAGGACTTAATTTTAAATGAGTTCTGTGTAAAATTATGCACCAATATTGAATGTGTGTAAGCAAGGAAAATATCATTTTTTCTAGAGTTTTCGAATCTGTTGTTATATTCTTGGAACAGCCTATGTAACTGTGACCTGAGGACAACTTACTTAGGCCAGAAGTTGCATGAAATTTCTACTGACAGAAAAACTATTGAAAATTTCAAACTGATTGAAAGGGGCGTTCCTAAGTTTTAAGCTTAACTCTGTATAAGATCACGGCGTGGCCCGTGGCCACGGTAGCAAGGCACACGCTTCACTCGGTGAGGATCCGGGTTCGATTCCCGGCAGAGTGGGAAACATTATGCATGTTTTCTTACAACGCGGTTGTCCATGTTTCATTCCATCACGTTAAAAATGTGTAACTGGGTTATTAGGTCGACTGGTGTGGGTCGCATCCCGGGACGAAACTGACCTAATATGCCCGAAATGCTGTGCAAAACAAGTAACTTCTATATAGTAATATGTCACTGATGTCAGCTAGAACGGTATACCTTGTACATGTACTTGTAGAAATAGATATATTATTATTAACACAAATATTTAAACTCATAAGGGCTTTTAAAACTAGAGGTTATGTATTTTGGTTACTGCGTGAACAGAGAAGTGTTCTCTTTACCCTGAGACGTGCAAAAGGTATAGTACAGGGTGGTCACAAATTATAGTGCACAGTATGAAGTGTGTGTGTGTGTTATGTAACCCTACTTGTACCTGTGTCTGTACTTGTGCCCCTCAAGTTGTACCTGCATTTGTACACATATTCATACCTGTGCGTATTTTTGTACCAGTACCCCTACCTGTACTTGTTTCTGCCCTTGTATCCCAACCTGTACCTGTGTCTGTACTCTCACCCCTAACTGCAACTCTGTACTCTTAGCTGGATTGTACCTTCACGAATTGTTAGAAAACACCTACCGCAAAATATTATACTCTGTACATTCCTCTTCTGCTGCACAACACGAGCCGGACGCAATTGAGATTTTAATGTTTTCTATGGAACTAACTGCCTGATTTTGCCCTCTTGAAAGTATTTTTTTTATATTTCATTTATTAAAGTCATTTTTATGTTTATATTTGGAGCCGTGTGTATTATCATGTTCATTTAGTATTGTGTATTGTTACTTTGTATTCAATACTTCCACACAATGAACGGTGTTTTTATGTTGTCGTCACAGTGTGATTGTTACACTGTGTATCGCCTGACTGTTATTACTGCAGTGTCCACTTAAGAGACAACGTTCCATGTATATACAAGATCACATCTGCTTCTCTTAGAGTATATATACGCAGTATATTTTAATCCTTATAAGAGGGATTAATTGTTACTGATGTTGGTATGAAGTCTTCATGACCCACCTGCAGCCTTCATGTGTGTGTGTGTGTTTGTGTGTGTGCGCTTGTGTGCTTGTTTGCGTGTGTATTTGTGTGTTCATACATGCATGAGTGCGTGCGCTCTTGTATGTACGCTCGTGTGTGTGTGTGTGAACTCACCTATTTGTGTGTGTGTGTGTGTGTGTGTCCCAACAATTAATATTTGCACTGAAAACTCATTACAGATGTGACAGGGTGTGGATGTGTGAACTGCTCATTAATTTATAATTTGTTCATGACTGTAACCACGTATAAACATAAGTAAATTTACTTACATGATTCATTACTTTTGTAACTTGTGAATTCATTACCTTTGTACCTTGTTCAGCTGTCAGAACTTTGGGGCCCAGTCCCTGGACCCTTTATGTACCTCTTTTGACTCCCATGCACACGAGGGGAATGGAGTAGTGAAATGCGGCGGGTGCTATCCTTAGACTTTATCAGCGTTTCTACATTCTTTCATGATTAGTCATACTGTTTTTCTAGCGTGTTTACATGTCATTTTCTAAACGATCGCAACAATACCATGAATTATATAATTCTTTTATGTAACGTTTAAAAAAATAAACCTAGAACTTTTCCTAATTAAATCTCAGTTAAGCGCAAATAACGAGATTATAATAATGTGAAGAGGAACAAGCACCAGCAGTGCGACGAACAGCTTTTTATCCTCATACAACATATCTGTATTCTTTCCTACCAAGAATCTGTTCTAATTGTGTACCTGTCCTCTGCTTAAATAGTTACATGCTTGCATATTTCTAAATATATTTACATTTGTAAGTATAAAATTTTATATTTTTTGACAAAATATTTCTTCCGTAAATCTGTTTTTAGAATAATGGACTATTTTTATGATAACCATCACCGACAAAATAATCTCACGTTTATGAAGCAAAACTCACACCCTGGAGCATTTGGGTGTGAGTTTCACCCCATAAAAGTTCTCGATGAAACGTGTTGGTGGAAGTTGTTTCCCTCGATGAATCCACCACTGAATGTCTGCTGGGCAGTTTCAGACACAAAAGTACCATTATGGACGCCACAAAAGTTTCGTTATGGGAACGACAACAAAAGTTTCATTATGGAACGTGTGATTAGTTTGGATTTTATCCATTTAATGTAGTAAAACAGGTTTCGTTGCATTTGAAAACAATTTTCCACAACTATAATCATGTGCTCGTGGAAACACCAGGAAAGTCACTATTTTTTCCCAGATTAACAAATAATTAGTCCTCAGGTTCTCGCATAGGAGTTGTGTACTTTAACAGTGTTTTAATAAAGAAAGGTGCTTCAACAGTGTCTAAAAACATTGTTCAATTGTTTAAAATACAGTGTTTCAGAGTTGTTTAAGTAAGTGTTCAGAAGAGTCTAAATAACTTGGTCAAAGTGTTAAAACCAGTGTTAGTTTAAGTTAGTTTAATATGTTTATTGTGCACTCCCATACCCATCCTGAGGTCGATAGTCCAAAAGATTACAGATGGTACAAATTGGTCCAGGGACTGGACCTCCAAAGTTTTGATAGCTGAGAAAATTACAGAGGTATGCCCTCACAATTAAAAAGGTAATGAACCCAGGTAGGTCGGGTCGAAATATGACAAGTTACAAAGGTTTTACAGATTACAGAGGTACGTAATGGGTCAAGGGACTGGGCCCCAAAAGTTTTGATAGCTGAACTAGGTACAAAAGTAATGAACTCATAAGTTACAAAGGTAATGAATCCTGTAAGAATGGTTACTAACGTTTATACATGGCTACAATCATGAACAAATTTCAGCAGTTAATGCAGCATTAATACTTCCACACCGGGTCACAAACTGTAGTGAGTTATTGGTGCAAATATTGCTTGTTGTGTCACACACACACACTCTCTCTCTCACACACACACACATACACACACACACACACACACGCACACACACACACAAACCCACACACACCACTATCAACACACACACAACCACACACCACACACACACACACACACACACCACACAAACACACACGCACACACACACAATCCACACACACACTATCACACACACACACACACACACACACACACTCACACACCACCACACACACAACACACACACACACACACACACACGTGTAATGCTTTATTTACAGCTAGCAAAGTCAGGGTATTTCTCCAGAATGGTCTGTAATATACCACTGTGGATAAAAATACTGTGCCATTTCTTGAAAACATTTATGAGTGAGTTGTCTGTAAATTCATCAACTCCAGTACATAATGACGCAGGGTTGTGACACTAGTCCATCTGGCAGTTTACATTTCGTTTGGTCACATTTGGTGGTGGTGATTTAACCTGCCCGTAGAAAATTGTTACCCAGCCGGAACCGTGGCGGTGTGAAATCCAAGAATCTGCTTATTTTTGTTGGAGGCACACATAGACATGTGGGGGCTTCATCCTGCATGATAGAATGTGATTAAATGACTGACTGTGTCAATCTCCCTGAGTCTAAAGTCAATAAAATCATTGAGTTCTTTTCGTATTATTGTTCTCAAACGGACACTTGTCTACTCAAGATTGTAAAAATCTACTCCCTCTATGAAAGCATACAGCTTAGCCAATTTATCAGTTCTATCATGCATCTGAAGACCAATGTGAGATGGAAATGCATACCATAATATATATATATATATATATATATATATATATATATATATATATATATATAAAATATATATATTTATATATTATATATATATATATTTATTTATATATATATATATATACATATATATATAATTTAATTTTTTTTATATATATATATATATATATATATATTATATATATATATATATATATATATTTTTTTTTTTAATTATGTATGTATTACAAGTGCAAGACACTCATTGTTGAGCAGAAACTTTTTAAACATAGTGTGTTAAAACTCTGTACACCACCATTTTTACATGTACGTTTGCATGTATGTATTTATCAAATATTTGCACCTTCAAATTCATTTATGAAACACGAAAATCGGAAGTGTTTTAAATTCGTTGCAATTTTCTTGGGAGGAGATTTAGAGATTTCTACACTTTCATCATACATACTCAATAAACATGTACACGCGTATTCATACATGTTATAAGATTCATTCATAATAACATGTACACAAGACTATCAACACACAACATGTTACACATGACAATCATCAACACACAACATGTATACATGACAATCATCATTATACAAACATGTACACATGACAATCAACACACCAACATGTACACATTGGTACCACAACACAATTAACACGTGTATTAAAGTATACATAATGACACGTACACATGAAATTTCATCAACTCAAACATGTACACATGGCACACATACACATACGTGTATTTTTTGTGTACACAACATGTAACATGACAATCATCAACACACAAACATTTACACATTGACAATCATCAACACACATGTACATTTGGCACACACACACAATAGCACGTGGTATTAATGTGTACATAACACGTACAAATGTCGATCAACATACATCATGTACCATGATAATCAATCAACACAAAACATGTAACATGACAATCATCAACCACAAAACATGTACACATGACAATCATCAACACACAACATTATACATATGATAATCATCAACACACTACATTTTCACATTGACAATCAACCACACATGTACATATGGCCACACATACACAAACACGTGTAATTATTGTGTACATAATATCATGTGCACATGACGCACAGTCCTCCACTGTGCCACAGTTAGTGTACATCTTTAAATATTCACAAGTTACACAAAACAATGTTCTAAATTACTGTAAACCAACATTTTTTTATGTCTTTTATATTCTGAATATTGAAGCAAATACTCATATCTAAATTCTCCCAATATATTGTCTCTGCTACATTGTTTTATCATGTGGACGAGTTACATTGTATGTCTATGAGAATGGTACCACATGTATATTTTACCATAGTGTTCGTGGGATGGGCTTGGAGCTACATGTTTGTGTGTATGTACTGTCGTGATCTCAGACATATTATGTGGATAGGAGGATAACTGTGTACATTGTTGTGTGCGTATTTGTAGTACATGGGATTTGCGTGTGATTTTTATGCCATGCAAGTGTATGTATAATGATGTATGAGTAAGGTGAATGTGTTTAAAACGTATAAATATTTGTGGATGTAGAAATTACTATATATGTGTATGCAAAACAATTTCTGTGCTTGTTAGGCTTCAGTGCCAAATGTAAAAAGCACGGATAAATAAACAAAGAATGAATGCAGTGTATATTTAAACATATTATGATGGTGGAGGACAAATTAATTCAACATTTGGGAATTCATCTGCAATAATAACACTCTCAAATACTTTTTAAACAGATAATTAAAGTAAAAAAAAACTTGTTATCAGTATATGTTCATAGTGTAAACATAAAAGGATTTCCAAAATTTACGTTAATTAGCCTCTCGGAGTGGCGGATCTGTGAGCGCTTGGTGGCGTCTAGCTGGAACTACGGTTCCAGGCTGTCTTGATGGGTGTAATTACTGGACGCAGTTTTCTGTGTGTGTCACCTGCCAAGGTAATTCCACACCACCTGGACGTCTCTACAGTAGACCAGCTAGACAAGACCAAGTTTCCAATGCAGGAGGTCACTGAGGTTGCAAACCGCCTGACTCTGGGGAAGTGGGGAAGGGAGTCCATTGAGTGGACACTAGTGGACGCCTGGAGAACACTGATCCGGGGAATGCACCGCTGACTTCTGGGGAAGTGGCGAGGAGTTTCACTCAGGTGACCAAGGTGGACTCCTGGAGACACTGATCCGGGGGAAGGCACCGGCCGACCTTAGGGAAATGGGGAAGGGAAGACATCCGGAGCGAGCGAGCGGACGGATTATGGTACTCATTGAACTTGAGGAAGGTTGTTGTTGAGGTGACCTTAGGTAAGTGGGAAGGGAGAAATCTAGGAGCGAGCGGATGGATTCCTGGATTCCATGAACCTGAGAAAGGGAAGATACATGCAGTTGAGGCTGAGCTTTGGGTAAGTGAGGAAGGGAAGATATCCAGGCGGGTAGACGGAAGGTTTCTCTGGATACATGATCCTGGGAATGAGCAAGAATACCGCGTGACCTTGGGGAAGTGGGAAAGGAGTCACTCAGGTGACATAAGTGGGACTTATGAGACACTGATCGGGGAAGGGCACCGCCTACCTTTGGGAATATGGGGAAGGGATGACATCCGGAGCGAGCGGAATGGGATTCTGGTACATGAACTTGAGGGAAGGTTCATGTTGAGGGCTGACCTTGGTAAGTGGGGAGGGGGAGACTTCGGTGCGAGCGGATGTATTCCTGGATAAATGAACCTGAGCAAGGCAAGAATACATGCAGTTGAGGCTGACCTTGGGTAAGTGGGGAAGGGAAGATATCCGACGGTAGACGGAAGGATTCCTGGATACATGATCTTGGGAATGGCAAGAATACCGCTGACCTTGGGGAAGTGGGAAAGGGAGTCCACTCAGGTGACATAAGTGGACTCCTGGAGACACTGATCCTGGGAAGGCACCGCCGACCTTAGGGAAATGGGGAAGGGAAGACATCCGGAGCAGCGAGCGGACGGATTCCTGGATACATGAATGAGGACGGTTGTTGTTGAGGCTAGACTTAGGTAAGTGGGAAGGAGAGACATCTAGGAGCGAGCGCGATGGTTTCCTGGAATACATGAAACTGGACAAGGCAAGAATACTTGCAGTTGAGCTGAGCTTGGGTAAGTGGGGAAGGGAAGATATCCGGTTGGTAGACGGAAGGATTCCTGGTAATGATCCTGCGGAATGGAAAGAATACCGAATGACCTTGGGGAAGTGGGATAGGGAGTCCACTTCGGTGACATAAAGTGGACTCCTGGAGGACCACTCGATCGGGGAAGACGCCTACCTTTGGGAAATGGGGAAGGGAAGACATCCGGAGCGAGGGTTGGATTCCTGGTTACCATGAACTTGAGGAAGGTTGATGTTGAGCTGACCTTGGGTAAGTTTTGTTTTTTAGGGAGGGGAGACATCCGCACAGCGTAGCGGATGGTATTCTGGATACATGAACCTGAGCAAGGCAAGAATACATGCAGTTGAGGCTGACCTTGGGTAAGTGGGAAGGGAGATATCCGGCGGTAGCGGAAGGATTCCTGGGATACTTGATACTGCGCGAGAGCATAAGAAATAACCCCTGTGACATTGGGGGAAGTGGGGAAGGGAGTTCACTGAGGTGACTATGTGGATTCCTGGAGACACTGATCGGGGAAGCACACCGCTGACTCTGGGGAAGTGGGGAAGTGAGTCTCTCAGTGACATCAAGTGGCTCCTGGAGACACTGATCCGGGAAGGCACCGCCGACCTTAGGGTAATGGGGGAAGGGATGACATCCGGAGCGAGCGGAACGGATTCCTGGATACATGAACCTGAGGAGGTTGTTGTTGAGGCTGACCTTAGGTAAGTGGGGGTAGGGGAGGTATCCGGGAGCGAGCGGATGGATCTGGATACATGAAACCTGAGCAAGTTGCAAGAATACTTGCAGTTGAAGGCTGGACCTTGGGTAAGTGGGGAAGGAAGATATTTTTTCCCCCAGGCGGTGACGGAAGGATTCACTGGATACATGATCCTGATATGGCTAGAATACTCTGACTTGGGGAAGTGGGAAAAGGAGAGTCCAATCAGGTGACATAGTGGACTCCTGGAGACACCTGATCCGGGAAGGCACCGCCCGACCTTAGGGAAATGGGGAAGGGAATACATACGAGCGAGCGGATGGATCCTGGATACATGAACTGAGAAGGCAAGAATACATGAAGTTGAGGCTGACTGGGTAAGTGGGGGAAGGGAAAACATCGGGGCAAAAGGGATGGTTCCGGGATAATAAAATTGGGAAAGGTTGGTTGGGGGTGACTTGGGGTTTAAGGGGGGAAAGGGGAGAAACGGGAGCGAAGGGAGTTTCCCTGGTACATAAACCGGGGGAGGCAAAATACTGAGTTGGGCGACCTTGGGAAAGTGGGAAGGGAAGATACCCGGGCGGTGAGGAAGGTTCGGGATACATGACCTGGGAACAAGAAAGTGTTGGGGAAGGGGGAAAAGGGGGACTCGGTGCAAGGGACCTTGGGGAAAATGACGGGAAAAGGGGCCGAAGGGGAAAAGGGGGGAAAAGGGGGAAAAATCCAGGAAGGGGGAGGAACATAAAGGGGGGGGTGGTTTAGGTGAAATTGGGAATGGGGAAGGGGGGGGGGACCAAAGGGGATTTGGTCATGAATGGGGGGGCAAGAATAAACTTGGGCTGACCTTTTTAATGGGGGGCGGAAATTACAAATTTTTTTAATTGGAAGGGAAATCATCCCCCTTATTTTTTATTTAAGGAAAAGGGTTTTCCGGCCTGAAAAAAATTTTGGTATCCTGGGGCCCGAAAAAA
The DNA here is from genome assembly GCF_026875155.1 of Cherax quadricarinatus. Classification (NCBI taxonomy): domain Eukaryota; kingdom Metazoa; phylum Arthropoda; class Malacostraca; order Decapoda; family Parastacidae; genus Cherax; species Cherax quadricarinatus. The sequence goes on along the minus strand of NW_026487724.1, from coordinate 2,678 downwards.
AAGGGGGGGTTTTTTCTACCTTGGGGAAGTGGGGGGAAAACACCCCCAGGCACGTGGTTTTTCCCCAAAATCCGGGGAAATGTGGGGGGAAAAAAGGGCCCCAGGGCTCTTGGGGTAAAAAGGGGGGGACACCGGGGGCCCCGGGAAATTTCCAACCAGCCAAGGGGGGGGGGGGGGCCTTTAAAGACAACCCTCCCCAGTGGGCTTTTAATCAAAAACTCTGGGGGGAAGGGGGCAAATATTTAAAATTTTAAATTATGTTTAAATTTTTATTTTAATTTAGTTTTTTTAAATTTTTGTTTTTTTCAGTTTTGGGCAAAAAGGGAACCCCTCTGCAGTAGATCCCTGGGTTTTTCCCATCAGTTCCCCAAAGTAGTTTTGGGGTGTTATTTAAACCCCGGGCTTTGGGTTTTTACTGCGTTTGACAGGTTTTGACTGGTGTTTTTTCCCCTCGTTTTAAAAATCTTGGGTTGGGTTTGTTCCCCCTAGTTACTGTCGGTTTTTTTCCCATGTAAACGATAAAGGGGCTTTATTGAAAGTTTCCCCCAAGTGGGGTTTTTAAATAAAATCATGGGGTTGGAAAAAGGGTCGGGAATGTAGAATGTGAGGTCAGGTGGGGGGAATGCGCATTGATGATCTCCGGGGGGGGTTATAGAGTTTGGGTAGCTTGGAGGGGTATTGGACAAGTTGTAGACCTTCGCGTGTTCTATGTTCTTTGGGGGATAGGATAAAAAAGTTTTTGGCGAAGGGGTTAGTATGTTATAGAAGCCATTTTTTTGGGTTTGAAATTGTTGGTTATAGGTAACGATGTTTCCCAGGATTTCTGTATTGAGTGTTGTTTTCTTTTGCTATAAGTTTTGGTTTCTTATTTAAATTTAAAAATGGGTGTGTTTTGCGATGTTGTAACAGGCATTCCTTTGTATCGTCAGTCTGCTTGCATATTGGTGTTCTGAAATGCGTTTTTTGGAGGTTTTTGAGTTTCGCCCACATATAATTTGTTGCAGTCATTCAAGGGTTTGATACCCTGCGGGGATGGAGGCTTGTCCTGTCTACTATGGTGATGCCCTTGAGGTCGTGGTTTGGGGAGGTAGATCTTGGAATGATTTTTTGGAAAAGATGTTGGAAATGTTTGGCAATGATTTGTTGGGGAGGCTATGTATCTCTTTCGGCAGTGTCTTCTCTGGGTGTTTTGAAGATGTTTAATGCCCCCCGTTGCAGTCTTGATGAAGTGACGAGGATAGTGGAGTTAGAAAAAACTTGTTCAATTATAGTGCATTTTCTAAATCTCTCGTACCCCCCCAACCCCGGTGTCCGTTTTTTGGGCTTGAAAAAGCCCCTGTTGGGTGAAAGTTTTCAATAAAGGGCCACTTTTTACTGATTTGTGTTTTTTTCCCTTGTGTCGGATTTTATACTTTTTTTCCACCCACCTCACTGACAGAGCAGGTGGTGTTATTCCCACTCCAGCCCCCCTGACAGTGCATTGGGGGTGTTTTTCCCACTCCAGCTCCTGACGTACAATTTGGTGTTTTCCACTCCGCTCCCTGAAAGTAGCCATGGTGGGTTTTCCACTCCGCCCCCCGACAGTAATCGGTGGTGTTATTCCCACCCAGCCCCCCTAAAAAGTGCTCGGTGGTGTTTTCCCACTCCAGCCTCCCTAAATGCCTGGTGGTGTTTTTCCCCTCCCGCCTCCGACAGTAAACCATGGTGGGGGTTTTTCCACTCCGGGTCCCCCGTGGCCCCTTGTGGTGCCACCCAGCTTCCCCGAAAAAACCCCAAAAAAAAATTTTTCATCTTTTCAACACTTTTTTTCCCATCCACTTTCCCTTTTCAGGGCCGTGGGCACCAGTTTGAGCTAATGGTTTTGTCTTTTCCCAAAAATCCAATTTCCCTACCGAAGGGTGTGAAAAATGGTTGTTAACAACTCAGTAAAATTTAGTCCTTTTTTTTTTCCCCCCTTTTAAGAAAATTTTTTTTCATTTATTTAATGAAAAAACAAAAATTTTTCAAAAGAACTTATAACTTACCTAAACCCTTTTTAATTTTTTTTTTGAAATTTTTCCTTTTTAAATAAGAAGTTTTAGTTTTCAATAATTTTAAATAAAAAAAAAAACTGAAATAATTTTTTTTTTCCTTGGTTTGAATATTTTTCAAAAAATTATAAAAACTTTATTTGTTTTTAGACTTAGGAATTTTCTTATTTTTTTTGTTTTCCCATTTAAACCCAAGAAAGGTTTACCCGTTTAAAAACAAATTTAAAAAAACTTAAAAACTTTTGACTTGATTTTTCAAATTTAAAATTTTTTAAACACACCCTCGTATGGAGGGGCTTTTTGAAAGTTTACTGGCCTTTTTAAACCCAGGGTAGGCCGTTGTGTAAACAGCGCCCCGAAAGTTTGGCACACCATTTAAAATAGGTTGTGACAACACCAGTCGTACTGGCCAGGGTTTTCAAAAACCCGTCTATGGCCAGGTTTTACAAAAACAAGTCGTTTCTGGCAGTTGTGGGGCAACACACGTCGTAAGCCCGGTTTGAAACCACAGTGTTTCTGCCGGTTTTGACAAAACACAGTCGATTTCCAGGTTGTGAACACATTATGCCCCGGTGTGGCAACACCCGTTATGGCCCCGGTTGGCAACACACAGTGACTGGCAGGTTTGGGCAACCACAGTCGTTATTG
>NW_026487721.1:0-10221 GCF_026875155.1 Cherax quadricarinatus | reverse complement strand
ATTCCAACCGCCCTCCAAAAAAGATTGGAAGGTTTTTGAAATTTTTTTTAGTTTCCTTCTATTCTGTTTTTCGATTTTTTTTTCCGGGAAATTTTCCCTTTTTTACGTAGGGAAAAAAAACCCCCAATATCGGGAAATTAAATTAGTCTCCAACTGTTATCCGCTCAGGTTTTTTCCTTGCAGAAGGAGAAAGAAAAACTTAACATATTCCAACTGACACATTCCAATGAAGTAGTTGGAAGGTGTCATAATACACTCTTGATTTGTCAGTTTCTTCTGGATGCCTCTGTTGGTTATCAGATATTGTGTTTTTACCTATGAATTCACACTGAATTTGTATCGTCAGGAAAAAGAGAATAGAGATACCGGACAATATACATTTGAAAATACTCGAGGTTATATTCTCAACTCAGCATATCATGTAATTTTCTGGAATGAAAGACACGGAAGACGTGTGGAATAAAACCAGGTGAAAAGCAGGTGCCATAAAACAATTGGATACTGCAGCCAACTTCAGAGGCCGAGGACTCATCGACCTGTAACTAGAAGATATAAGAAATATTGCCGGAACAAAGAGTGAAGTTTTCAAAATAGATCTCTACCTGATATAAGTGCCAAATCAGCCAGGTTGGAAGCTATGCAAGTTCTATTTGATATTGCAATAACAGTAGACCATAAAAAATTGGCCTCAGGCCGGGCTTCGATAGCTATTAGAATAACTCTTAAAACCGTTCACAGGTGCATATTCGGACTATAGTGTTTTGTTTTAATTCGCCATCTGTTGGAAGCTTGAATATCATATCTTTATTTTAGCGTTATCCTTATTTTACCTCACTTTGTCGCCTGAAGGTCACGTTTGTCAAACACTAAGTTATTTGTGTGATGCGCGCACACACCTGTGTTTGTTATACATTTACCATGTTATGTCTCAGTTGTGAGCAACATGGTGCTCCTGACGCACAACATGGTGCTCCTGACGTACAACATGGTGCTCTTGACGTACAACATGGTGCTCTTGACGCACAACATGGTGCTCTTGACGTACAACATGGTGCTCTTGACGTACAACATGGTGCTCTTGACGTACAACATGGTGCTCTTGACGTACAACATGGTGCTCCTGACTCACAACATGGTGCTCCAGACGTACAACATGGTGCTCCTGACTCACAACATGGTGCTCCAGACGTACAACATGGTGCTCTTGACGCACAACATGGTGCTCTTGACGCACAACATGGTGCTCTTGACGTACAACATGGTGCTCTTGACGCACAACATGGTGCTCTTGACGTACAACATGGTGCTCTTGACGTACAACATGGTGCTCTTGACGTACAACATGGTGCTCTTGACGCACAACATGGTGCTCTTGACGTACATGGTGCTCTTGACGTACAACATGGTGCTCTTGACGTACAACATGGTGCTCTTGACGTACAACATGGTGCTCTTGACGTACAACATGGTGCTCTTGACGTACAACATGGTGCTCTTGACGCACAACATGGTGCTCTTGACGTACAGCATGGTGCTCTTGACGCACAACATGGTGCTCTTGACGTACAACATGGTGCTCCTGACGTACAACATGGTGCTCTTGACGCACAACATGGTGCTCTTGACGTACAACATGGTGCTCTTGACGTACAACATGGTGCTCTTGACGTACAACATGGTGCTCTTGACGTAACATGGTGCTCTTGACGTACAACATGGTGCTCTTGACGCACAACATGGTGCTCTTGACGCACAACATGGTGCTCTGACGTACAACATGGTGCTCCTTGACGTATAACATGGTGCTCTTGACGTACAACATGGTGCTCTTGACGTACAACATGGTGCTCCTGACTCACAACATGGTGCTCCAGACGTACAACATGATGCTCCTGACTCACAACATGGTGCTTCAGACGTACAACATGGTGCTCCAGACGTACAACATCGTGCTCCTGACTCACAACATGGTGCTCCAGACGTACACCATGGTGCTCCAGACGTACAACATGGTGCTCCTGACTCACAACATGGTGCTCCAGACGTACAACATGGTGCTCCTGACGTACAACATGGTGCTCCAGACGTACAACATGGTGCTCCTGACGTACAACATGGTGCTCCAGACGTACAACATGGTGTTCCTGACGTACAACATGGTGCTCCTGACGTACATGGTGCTCCTGACGTACAACATGGTGCTCCTGACGTACAACATTGTGCTCCAGACGTACAACATGGTGCTTCTGACTCATAACATGGTGCTCCTGACGTACAACATGGTGCTCCAGACGTACAACATGGTGCTCCAGACGTACAACATGGTGATCCTGACTCACAACATGGTGCTCCAGACGTACAATATGGTGCTCCTGACTCACAACATGGTGCTCCAGACGTACAACATGGTGCTCCAGACGTACAACATGGTGCTCCTGACTCACACCATGGTGCTCCAGACGGACAACATGGTGCTCCTGATTCACAACATGGTGCTCCAGACGTATAACATGGTGCTCCTGACGTACAACATGGTGCTCCTGACGTACAACATGGTGCTCCAGACGTACAACATGGTGCTCCTGACGTACAACATGGTGCTCCTGACTCACAATATGGTGCTCCTGACGTACAACATTGTGCTCCAGACGTACAACATGGTGCTTCTGACGTACAACATTGGGCTCCAGACGTACAACATGGTGCTCCTGACGTACAACATGGTGCTCCAGACGTACAACATGGTGCTCCTGACTCACAACATGGTGCTCCTGACGTACAACATGGTGCTCCGGACTCACAACATGGTGCTCCTGACGTACAACATGGTGCTCCAGAAGTACATGGTGCTCCTGACGTACAACATGGTGCTCCTGACGTACAGCATGGTGCTCCAGACGTACAACATGGTGCTCCTGACGTACAACATGGTGCTCCTGACGTACAACATGGTGCTCCTGACGTACAACATTGTGCTCCAGACGTACAACATGGTGCTCCTGACTCACAAAATGGTGCTCCAGACGTACAACATGGTGCTCCTGACTTACAACATGGTGCTCCTGACTTACAACATGGTGCTCCTGACGTACAACATTGTGCTCCAGACGTACAACATGGTGCTCCTGACGTACAACATGGTGCTCCTGACGTACAACATGGTGCTCCAGACGTACAACATGGTGCTCCTGACGTACAACATTGTGCTCCAGACGTACAACATGGTGCTCCTGACTCACATGGTGCTCCTGACTCACATGGTGCTCCAGACGTACAACATGGTGCTCCTGACGTACAACATGGTGCTCCTGACGTACAACATGGTGCTCCTGACGTACAACATGGTGCTCCTGACGTACAACATTGGGCTCCAGACGTACAACATGGTGCTCCTGACTCACAACATGGTGCTCCTGACGTACAACATGGTGCTCCAGACGTACAACATGGTGCTCCTGACTCACAACATGGTGCTCCTGACGTACAACATGGTGCTCCGGACTCACAACATGGTGCTCCTGACGTACAACATGGTGCTCCAGAAGTACATGGTGCTCCTGACGTACAACATGGTGCTCCTGACGTACAGCATGGTGCTCCAGACGTACAACATGGTGCTCCTGACGTACAACATGGTGCTCCTGACGTACAACATGGTGCTCCTGACGTACAACATTGTGCTCCAGACGTACAACATGGTGCTCCTGACTCACAAAATGGTGCTCCAGACGTACAACATGGTGCTCCTGACTTACAACATGGTGCTCCTGACTTACAACATGGTGCTCCTGACGTACAACCTAGGAATTAGGATACAAGAGCTAACAGGAGTTGTGCTGCATCAACACCAGCGTCTCCCAGTCTGAGGTCTGTGACATGCGCTTGTTGATCTGGGTTTCTTCCAAGTGATTTTTGTGACACACTGTTATTGTCTGCCATCTTTCACTTAAAAACTCTGAGGCTGAAGTATTCCAAAAGATAGTAGGAGTGTAGATTTTCTAGGCAATTTATTCATGTGCTACGGTAATTCTATACATCACATGTATTTTTAGGAAATGTTATTAATTTACTATTTAACTCCTAGCAATTTAACCACATCATTTAATGATCCTTTGAAAAGTTTGTGGAAATAAGTGTTTTTTGTATGGTGACATAACTGTGACATGTATGTGACAGGTTTCGAGGGGTCTTCCCCGCAGCCTGGTGTGAGACCAGGCTTCCTTGTTGTCTGCCTGGTCAACCAGGCTGTTGTTGCTAACGGCTCGCTGACCCATTTGGTCTTCACTGCTGCTCTCCTCCTCTTCATCATTACTCTCATCTCTAGACAAATAAAAAACTCAGAGGAAGACAAGTGGGTGGAGAATCAGACCCCCGCCTGCGTGGATGGAAAAAAAAAAAAAAAAGAGTTGGAGAGGAGCTTGTTCCAGCATAGCTGATCTAGAAAGGCGCTCCATGTGTTTAGTGAATAATGAGTGAGAGTTGAGTTGAACTCTCACCCACATTATCTCACCTGCAACTGTTTATGTTCTTGGGTCAAACTGAAGAAATATTACTCATAATTATTTGCAACTACATAACAAGCGACGTTACGATGCCTTTCCCTCTGTAAATTTGTATCTAGCGGGAAATGTTGTGGGTTTAAGTATAACCAGTTGGGGCGGATAATTGCCCGAGCACTGGTTCGTGCAGTAATGACGAAATTGGGGGTAGTTGGTTAAGTGGTAATTGTTGGCGGGAGTTTTTGACAGCCTAAGTTGGAGAGAGAGAGAGAGAGAGAGAAAGCAGACGATGACGACACTGCACTGGGACTACTGTCAATTTTTCAGATCAGAAATTAAGTTTCTTGGTCACGTAGTCACTCCTAGAGGGGTTACGACTGACCAAAGTAAAGTAACTGCAGTACTAAATATTCCAACACCCAAAACTGCTGATGCCGTAAGATCCTTTGTGGGCTTAGCAGGTTTTTATAGATCTTTCATTGCCAATTTTTCTTCCATAGCTGCTCCTCTGAGTTGCTTAAGAAAGATGCTCCTTTTGTTTGGACCTTCCGTCAAGAAAGAGCATTCCAAACTCTAAAGGAAAAGCTAACATCTGCTCCAATTTTGAAATTTCCAGATTTTTCTAAGCCCTTCTATCTGACAACTGATGCTAGTTCAATTGGCACAGGCGCCGTACTAGCTCAGAAGACCGATGGCAAGTACAACGCAGTTGCATTTGCTAGCCGAGTCCTTACGAAGGCTGAACGTAATTATACAGTAACTGAGCAAGAAGCTTTAGCAATAGTATGGTCTTTGAAGCACTTCCGAGACATTATTTATCAGTACTCTGTTCATGTCTTGACAGACCATGCTCCACTGATACCTTTATTCCAGAACAAACAACCTACTGGAAGGTTAGCCAGATGAACCTTGACTATCCAAGAGTTCAATCCCACCTTTGAACACTTACCTGGCAAGTCAAATGTAGTCGCAGATGCCTTATCGCGACATGTTAGTATAGTAACTGCAGACCCTCCATTTAGTGCTGAAGATGTAAAGAATGCTCAACGAACAGATCCCATGTGGTCTGGTGTGATTCGATTCCTGCTCCAGGAAGATCTTATTCTGACTGTGAAGCCACCAGCACCCATCAGTGACTTTGTCATGAACCAAGAATTACTGTATCGAACAGCCGAGTTGGGTACTCCTAGCAGAAGAGTATATCAGTTAGTAATTCCAGAGTCACTAGTGAATGTAGCCTTACAGCTAGTTCACGATGTACCAGGTGTTGCGCACCCTGGTATGGATCGTTCAGTAAAACAAGCCAGATTGAAATACTTTTGGCCTCGTATGGCAACTGATATTTCTGAGTATGTTAAGAAAATGTAGTGTCTGCATGCAACATAAAGGTAAGCTAATGGCCCTAAATCCAATCCAAGTGTATCCAACTACTAGCGAACCTTGGGAAAGAGTTGCGCTAGATTTGTTAACTAATTTCCAATGTTCCCTCCACGGCAACAAACATCTGTGTGTTATGGTAGACCATTTCACCAGATATTGTGAGTTAGTTCCTATTGCAGATAAGACTGCCGAGACAGTAGCTAAAGCGTTTAAAGAACGCATTATCTGCAGGCATACCACCCCTAAGTCCCTAGTAACAGATAATGGAGGTGAATTCTGTAATGCGATTCTTGAAAATTTGTGCACCTTGTACAAGATCTCTAAATCCACCATTGTTCTCATCATCCTGCCAGCAATGGGTTAGCGAAAGAACCAATAAAAAAGTACTTGATGTCTTGAGAGCCACTATCAATCCCAACAGTGAAACTTGGGATGAAGTTATACCTGATGTGCAGTGTGCTATAAATTCTGCTTACAATGTTTCTATAGGTGACACTCCACATTATGCATTGTATGGTGTAGATAAACGTTTGCCTTATGAGTTGTTATATTCTAATCCGAAACCAAATTACAACCCTGATGATTTCATAGCAACTCGTACCAGCTTAGCTCAAAGTGTTTTTAGAAGAATCCGTGAAACACTTCATAAATCAACAGCAGAATTTACAAGAGTCGCAAACACTCGAGCAAAGCCATCCAAAATCAAAGTAGGTTCGAGAGTTATGCTGACTAACTTTAACAAAACGTCTGCAATGCCAAGGCTTGATCAAAAGTTTGTTGGTCCTTATCGAGTAGTTGAACATATCACTGGTAATAAGTATAAGGTTAGAGAAATTAGTACTGGTCAGTATAAAGAATCGGATTTAGATCATATGAAGTTAGTATGTGATGATAATGATGTTCCAACCCAGACTAATGTGAAGACTCTGACAATCCTCCTGATCCTGTACTCTCTCTCTCTGATACTCAGTCAGACGATCAACCTGAATGTCGTTATTCCCTATGTACACGACAGGTATTGAGAAATCCTCAAGTATCATTTGTAACTTCCAATTCAGATTTGCCTCAAATACAGCATGAGTTAGCCAATGCAACAGAGTTTGATCCTCCCAGAGATGACACCCATTCTGCATATGTCAATCTTACCCTAGCAGAGTTGGGGTTAAATGTAAATAACCTGTATAGATGAATAATTACAGTATCAACTTATCAGTATTCAAGAATTTTTTTTTGTGTTCACGTTCTCTCCGAATTCTGAGAGTTAACAGTCTAGATTTGAGTGCACCGAATCTGCCTTTCTGTTAAACACTCTTTCTTTGTATATATATTCCTTCCTCAGAATCCGTAGATCACATGAATACAGATCGATCGATCAAATTTTTTTTATCACTTCTATTGTGTATTCCCAACGTTGAGTTTCATTCGATGAGTTGTGCTATATTATACCTTGTATTGCATTACAGTTTCAGTTACGTAAGCTTCCATTCCAATGTTCTACTTATGTATGTTATAATGTTCAATTGTTGTGTACTTTGACATTGTATAGAATCAGCCCAAGCCGTATACCTGCCATCTCTAGTTGTATTAGTTGTATGTCGGGACGACATACGTTACCATCGCCGAGCTCTCAGTAGTAGTAACCAGTTACCAGTGTACCAGTAGATGACTCACTACCAACCGTCTCTGCATGAATCACTGTCTGTATTCATATTGTGCTGACCACAGCAGTATTTCAAACACCCCCTCACATATGGGTACTGGGGTTAGTCAGTCTTACGAGAGTGAGCAAGAAGGCAGGCCACGGCTGTTTGGCGCTACCCACACTATCCGTAATATACGTACTTCCAGCCTACGTGAGTATTTCTTTACCCTATCCACGTGTTCGAACCCCACATGATACTTAATTTTAAATGAGTTCTTGCTAACTGACCAATTTTTACCTATTCGGCACAACGTATATATATATACATATATATATTAATATATATATATATATATATATATATATATATATATATAATATGTGTGTGTGTGGTGTGTGTGTGTGTGTGTGTGTGTGTGTGTGTGTGTGTGTGTGTGTGTGTGTGTGTGTGTGTGTGTGTGTGTGTGCGTGCGTGCGTGCGCGCGCGCCCTACCTTACTAATTACTCTCGTTGAGTTTCGAGAGTCTTCCTACTCGTCTAGTGCCATCCTGGTCACACAGACTGTTGCTGCTTGTACGTGTGTGTGTGTGTGTGTGTGTTATAGTTTATGGATCACACAGAGAACTTTGTAAAAAGTAGTTCCCGTCTAACGAAAGTCTGGCGATACTTGGTTTAAGGAATACTAATCTTGGTAGTAAATTATGTAAATCTAATTAAATACAACCCAACATAAAATCGAAGTGACTTATTTCCACTGGGGTCTTCCAGTATTTTGTTTCAAGTTTAGAAGGGATCGGAAGATGTATGATGAATATGTAAGGAAACCAAAGCACAGAATTATACACCGTAAGATGTACAGACAGTGTCCAACAGAAACAAGAGATTTATTGAGGAAAGTTGGTGTCCAGCAAGACCAAGAATAATAAATGGCTTGAATGGTGTCCCTCATGCGATCAATCCACCTCGTCTGAAATATGATTCCGGCTCAAAACAGCCACTGGTGAGAGGACTGCAAAAATCCCAAATGACCCTGAACCCCTGCAAGAGACAGGAAAACTCCAAGAATGATCCTTAGGACATCCAATTTAGAGCTCCTGCCAGAACGACAGTAATAAATCAGAACTACATGTGAGAAAGCTGACCTGACAGCCCACCATACAAGAACTAAAGAAAACCATGAAACCGAAAAGTGACACCGCCCCTGGCAATGATGAAATCACTTGCGCTATGCTATCTATCCATTGCTGGCCCAAAAGGAGGGGTAATAATCTTGGCTGTTTTAAACAAAACATCTATCCCAAGCCAACTGTGCCTGACAAACAAAGACCAATTTCTCTAACGCGCAGCACAGCCAAAACATCACAAAGAATTTGACTAACCCGACTGCAGTGGAAACTTAGCCCCCCCCCCCCCGTCCACAAACATTTTTTTGGCTTCACACTAGGCGTAGGAGCAACTGAAAGTATTGTAGAACTACTCAATTTGGACCTCATATCCACCACTTGTAGGTAATTAGGAGTAAAGATTTCAGCAGAGAAATTAAAGGCGTTGATAATCAAGGAAGGGAACTGATCATCACTCCACATACTAAACGCTGAACTGGAATGTACTGCCTGTTACCAAATACCAATACCCTGGTACTTGGATTGATAAAATCATATACTGGTACCAGTCACGAGGCAATAAGATTGCCTTCGACGTAATTCGTTCCCTTTGTGTGTCAGCACTAATTTACACATCCCTCGCAGACAAAAAGCGAATAAAGGTAATAAAATATCACACAAAATGACCTATACTCTGAGCGCCCCAGTGGAGTAAATCAGTTAGATTAGCTTCCTGCTCTCAGGCGCAACGTACAATATATAAACGTCTATTTAATGGCCAAAATATCCCATCGACGAAGTGCCTCTCTGAAAAAAAAAAAAAAAAAAAAAATACTCGGCTCTCGGACAGAGACTTTTTTCTAGTGAAAACACTTGGCTGAGAACCATAGCCTATGTAGGAAGAACTATGCGACAACTGCTGGAAAAAATATAACTGACCTACCAGAAGAGATGTGCACTCTTGCACCATCATAGCAACCGGAACCATCAGACTGTCATACTGTGTTCCCTAGCGAACAAGTACAGTATATAGAGAGCAGACACCCTACTACTACGTCAGGGAGAATCAAGCATGGCCCACTGAGAGATCAATGGATCCAGACAGCAAATGTTCAGTAGCTGGAGTGCACCCTGATGGACAGTCCAAGGGATGAAGACTCCTTGATCAATACTACAAACTAAGCGGTAAACCAGAAGGCAATAATCCATACTGTACAACAGAATAAGCAGCACGTTCTTCTTCACACAGATTTCATTTCTGGTCTCCAGAGACTCCAACACTCAACCTCAGGATTACGCAAGACTTACATCTATCTTAAGCATTTTACAGGGCCAATTTGTACAGGAAAGAAAAACTACACTCGACTGGTTACCAAAGGAACGAGGCTACAGATGAAGCTGCCAAATTAGCCACCAGGGATGTGCAAGTACTTTTCCTCATACTAATCAGCCCACGACAGTCTTAACAAATGACTAGGTTACGAAAAAGAAAATATGCAAGACTGCCACAGAAATGCCAGCAGCACCACCGAACAGCTACACAGTTATTACTATACTACCCACCAGACTATGAGATGACATACCCACTACGATAGCG
>NW_026487716.1:0-10855 GCF_026875155.1 Cherax quadricarinatus | reverse complement strand
TACTGTATCGAACAGCCGATTGGGTACCCTAGCAGAAAAAGATACCAGTTAGTAATTCCACAGTCACTAGTGAATGTAGCCTTACGCTAGTTCATGATGTACCGGGTGTTGCACCCCTGGTATGGATCGTTCGTAAAACAAGCCAAAATTAAAATATTTTGGCCTCGTATGGCAACTGAAAATTTCTGAGTATGTTAAGAAATGTAGTGTCTGCATGCAACATAAAGGCAATGCTAATGGTCCTAATCCAATCCAAGTATATCCAACTACTAGTGAACCGTGGGAAAGAGTTGCGCTAGATTTGTTAACTAATTTCCAATGTTCCCTCCAAGGTAACAAACATCTGTGTGTTATGGTAAACCAATTCACCAGATATTGGAGTTAGTTCCTATTGCAGATAAGACTGCCGAACAGTAGCTAAAGTGTTTTAAGAACGCATTATCTGCAGGCATACCAAACCCAAAGTCACTAGTAACAGATAAATGGAGGAGAATTCGTATTGAAATTTTTTGAAAATTTGTGCCCCTTTGTACAAGATCTCTAAATCCACCATTGTTCCTCATCATCCTGCCACCCAATGGGTTAAAGGGGAACGAACCAATAGAAAGTACTTGTGTCTTGAGAGCCACTACCCAACCCCAAACAGTGAAATTTGGGGATGAAGTTATACCTGATGTGCAGTGGTGCTATAAATTCTGCTACAATGTTTCTATAGGTGACACTCCACATTATGCATTGTATGGTGTAGATAAACGTTTGCCTTATGAGTTTTTTATATCTAATCCGAAACCAAATTACCAACCCTGATGTTTTCATAGCAACTCGTACCAGCTTAGCTCAAAGTGTTTTTAGAAGAATCCGTGAAACACTTCATAAACAACACGCAGAATTTACAAGAGTCGCCAACCACTCGAGCAAAGCCATCCAAAAAACAAAGTAGGTTCGAGAGTTATGCTGATTAACTTTAACAAAACGTCTGCAATGCCAAAACTTGATCAAAAGTTTTTGGTCCTTATCGGGTAGTTGAACATATCACTGGTATAAGTATAAGGTTAGAGAGATTATACTGGTCAGTATAAAGAATCGCATTTGGATCATATGAAGTTAGTAATGTGATGATAAGATGTTCCAACCCCGACAAATGTGACAGATCTGACAATCCTCCTGATCCTGTACTCTCTTTCCTCTGATATCGTCAAACGATAAACCTGAATGTCGTTATTCCCACGTACACGACAGGTATTGAGAAAATCCTCAAGATCATTTGTAATTTCCCCAATTCAGATTTGCCTCAAATACAGCAGAGTTGCCAAGCTACAGAGTTTGACCCTCCCAGAGAGACCCCCCTTTTCTGCAATTCAATTCACCCTACAGATTTGGGTTTTTAAATTAAATAACCTTATAATAAATAATTAAGTATCAATTTATCAGTATTCAAAAATTTTTTTTTTGTGCCCAGTTTCCCCCCGCATTCTGAGGGTTAACAGTCAGATTTGAGTGCACCGAATCTCCTTTCTTTTAAACACCTTTCTTTGTTATTTTCCCCTTCCTAGAATCCTAATCACTGAAAACAATCGATCGATCAAAATTTTTTTTTTTTTCTTGTAATCCCCAACGTTATTCTTTGTTCTTTTTTTTGGGTTTTAATTTTGGCTAATTTACCTTGTATTGCTTACGTTTCAGTTACGTAATTTTCCACCCCAAGTTTACTTATGTATTTATAATGTTTAATTGTTTGGTACTTTGACATTTTTTAAAGAATCGCCCAAGCCTTTTTAAATACTTGCCATCTCTATTTGTATTGTTGTATGTGGGGGACGACATTGTTAGCGTCCCCGAGCTCTCAGTAGTAAAAACCATTACCAGTAACCCACGTGCCAGTTGACCCCCGACCAACCGTCTCTGCCTGAGTCCCTATCGAATCATATTGCGCTGACCTGGATTATTCAAAGCCCCCCCCCCAAATGTGGGTACTGTGGGGGGGCCAAACAGTCATTTTAAGAGAGCAGAGAGAAGGTCGGGTTAAGGGCGCACTCCACCTTATCGTTTATACTACTACCACCTAGTGGGATTTTTTTTACCCAATCCAGTGTCAACTCCCCCCAGAACAGAGCCTGATCACCCGGCTGTTACTGTGGTTGTACGCAATCCAACGTATGAGCCACAGCCGGGGGTCAGGACCGACTTTAGGTGTTTGCCCCAGTGTTGCTTGAAGACAGCCGGGGGATTGGAACCCCCCTTATGTATGCGGGGGCAGTTGGACAGTCCGGCCCTGACCTTATTGTATTGTTTTAATGGCTAGGACCCCCTGCTTTTCTTTGGGGGGGATTTTGCAGTCTGCCGATCTTTTGTTTTCGTTGTGAGTGATTTTCGTGTGCAATTTTTGGTCTACCCCCTTGGATTTTCCAGGTGTATATAATCAGTTCTCCCCCCTGCTTCCGGGAGTACGGGTTCAGAACTTAAAAGCATCCATAATTGAGGTGTTTTATCCCCGTTTCGCGCCGTAAAGGGTTCTCTTACATTTTCTAGGTCAAAATTTCCCCCTACCTTGAAAGGGGCTGTTAAGTGCAGCAATTTCCAGCCAATAGGAAAATGACCTGAAGAGTGTCATCAGGGGTTTGGGCACCCCTTTTTTTAAAGGGTTCTCATTATCCATCCTGTCTTTTTTTTCTAGGGAACGTTTGGGATACAATGTTAGGGCCCCTTGAAGGTGAGATCCTCCGACATGACACTCCCAGGTTTTGACCGGTTTTTTTTTCCCTCTATTTTGGGGCCTGATTTGTTTTGTACTCGATAAGTTTTAATTTCCTCATGTTTACCATATCGGAGAAATTTAAAATTTCTCATCGTTGAACTTATATTATTTTTGCAGCCCATAAAATTTTTGGGTTGATGTCCCGCCTGGAGCCTTGCTGTCTGCAAGGGAAGACACTCCCTATGCACATTCGGTGCATTGCAAAGGAAGCCCGGGTTTAAATGCGGACACCTTCAATTCAATTAAATTTTTTTCTATAAGGTTACAATTTGGGGTTTCAGTTTTGGGTATTGTGTGGTTTACATTTAAAATACTAATTATAGAGGGGGCCCTAGGACACCCGCATGGGTAGCATTTCGGCAACTTTGATTAATTCTTAAATTAAATCCTTACAGTTATGGTATTAAGGGAAAGGAATACATCATAATTTTTGAGTTTAGCAATGTGAAGCTTTTGTTTTGGACAATACAAAGTGTCTATATTGGAGTACATAGGGAAACTTATGACTAGTCAGGATTTATTATTTTTAGATTAAGATTAGTATTTCTGGGTTTATAGTCAGTGGGTGAGTGAGTGTAATTGTGAACCACCAGGTTGTTATCATGTAGTTAGTTGTCGGGGTGTATCAGGGAGATAAGATGTTTTCTAACTGTAGTTTTGAAAGTGATGAATGTGTCTGAAGTTCTAGAGTTTTCAGGTAGGGTGTTCCAGATTTTAGGTCCTTTGAAATACATTAAATTTTTGTAAAGGTTTAGTCCTTATCTATGTCAGATATGAGGATGAGAAACAAGATGGGAGCTAGTACTGTGCCTTGTGGAACAGAGCTTTTCACCATAGCCGCCTCAGACTTTACTCTGTTGACTACTACTCTTTGTGTTCTGTTTGTGAGGAAATTATAGATCCATCTACCAACTTTTCCTGTTATTCCTTTAGCATGCATTTTGTGCGCTATTACGCCATGGTCACACTTGTCGAAGGCTTTTGCAAAGTCTATATATATTACATCTGCATTCTTTTTGTCTTCTAGTGCAACTAGGACCTTGTCATAGTGATCCAGTAGTTGGGACAGACAGGAGCGACCTGCTCCAAACCCATATTGCCCTGGGTTGTGTAATTGATGGGTATCTAGATGGGTGGCAATCTTGCTTCTTAGGACCCTTTCAAAGATTTTTATGATATGGGATGTTAGTGCTGTTGGTCTGTAGTTCTTTGCTATTGCTTCACTGTCCCCTTTGTGGAATGGGGCTATGTCTGTTTTTTTTTAGTAACTGTGGGACGACCCCCGTGTCCATGCTCCCTCTCCACAGGATGGTAAAAGCACATGATATGGGCTTCTTGCAGTTTTTGATGAACACGGAGTTCCATGAGTCTGGCCCTGGGGCAGAGTGCATGGGGATGTCATTTATCACCTGTGTAAGTCATTTTGCGTCAGGATAACATCAGATAGGCTTGTGTTTACCAAGTTCTGTGGCTGTCTCATAAAAAATTCATTTAGATCTTCGACTCTCAGTCTGGTTAGTGGCTTGCTAAAAACCGAGTCATATTGGGACTTGAGTAGCTCACTCATTTCCTTGCTGTCATCTGTGTAGGACCCATCTTGTTGTAGGGCCCCAACACTGGATGTTGTTCTCGAGTTTGATTTGGCATAAGAAGAGAAATACTTTGGGTTTCTTTCGATTTCATTTATGGCTTTTAGCTCTTCCCGCAATTCCTGACTCCTGTAAGATTCCTTTAGCTTTAGTTCGATGTTTGCTATTTCTCTGACCAGTGTCTCGCTACACATTTCAAATATATTGGCCTCTTTTAGCCGCTCTGTTATTCTTTTCCGTCGCCTGTAAAGGGAGCGCCTGTCTCTTTCTGTTTTACATCTACTCCTCCTTTTTCTTAAAGGAATAAGCCTTGAGCATACATCGAATGCCACCGAGTTCTAGGCATAAGTTGGGGTCTGTGTTGCTTAGTCTATCTTCCCAGCTTATCTCGTTTAGGACTTGGTTTACTTGGTCCCACTTTATGTTCTTGTTATTGAAGTTGAATTTGGTGAATGCTCCCTCGTGACTGATCTCATTTTGTCGGTCTGGGGCTCTGTGCATGCATGTCTGAACCTCGATTATGTTGTGATCTGAGTATATTGTTTTTGATATGGTGACATTTCGTGTCAGATCATCATTGTTAGTGAAGATGAGGTCTAGTGCATTCTCCAGTCTAGTAGGCTCTATTATTTGCTGGTTTAAGTTGAATTTTGTGCAGAGATTTAAAAGCTCGTGTGTGTGTGAGTTCTCGTCTGGGCTGTCTCCTGGTGTTGTCACTGCAACATCATTATTTGCTATATTTCTCCATTTTAGGTGCCTCATGTTGAAATCCCCCAGGAGCAAGATGTTGGGGGCAGGAGCTGGAAGATTTTCCAGACAGTGGTCAATTTTCAACAGCTGTTCCTGGAATTGCTGGGGCGTTGCATCTGGAGGCTTGTAAACTACCACAATGACTAGGTTTTGGTTCTCGATCTTTACTGTGAAAACTTCCACTACATCATTTAAGGCATGAAGCAGTTCTGTGCAAATAAGTGACTCTGCAATATACAGGCCAACCCCCCCTCCCCTTTTGCCTGTTCACTCTGTCGCATCTGTATAGGTTGTAACCTGGGATCCATATTTCGTTGTCCAAGTGATCCTTTATGTGGATCTCTGTGAAAGCTGTGAACATTGCATTTGCCTCTGCAAGCAGTCCACAGATGAAAGGTATTTTGTTGTTTGTTGCTGGCTTTAGACCCTGTATATTTGCAAAGAAGAATGTCATCGGATTGGTGGTATTGGTGGTACTGGGGGGGGACTTTTTTCTGGCACTAATATCTGTATCTGTTGGTTTGGAGTGGAGGCCATCGACTGTGGTTCCACTGCGAATGACTGGATGTGGCGTATGATTTCTGCCATTTCCTGCCAGTTTTTTTTTCTTCCTGGCACTAAAAAAAAAACCTCTCCTTGAGTGGCTGTGGCTACCCAGGCTTTTCCATGGCCTGGATGTTTTGTATCTTTTTGTCCCCTTTAGATGGTGTGCCTGGCAATTTAAGTTATAGCACTATCTATCCTGTACTGAAGAGGGACAAATTTCAGGGTGAAAAAGCTTACAGGAAGGGAGTTTGCATTTTCCTGTTGTCATATGGGCACAGCATTTTCTAGGGTGGGCAAAGTTGCACGTCCCATCTGTTTTTCCAGATTTCCCATACTTGCAGATACCAAGTGCATATGTGCACAGGCTTGGTTTCCATTTGCCTTGGTTTTTTGTGTATATATTCCCTGTTGGTGCATGTTTTCCTGTCCCATTCCTATCCTATGTCAAGTAATGGGAACAAGCCCATTATCTGTCTTAGTGCTGGGGGTAATGACATTGGGAAGGGCAGGAGACAGGAGCTGCTGGATAAGTACAGGTCAGCCATAGAAGTAGTTAGGTCTAAGGGAGGGATCCCAGTCATATGTAGCATCTTGCCTAGAAAGGGAGTGGGCAATGAATGGATGTCTAGGGCAATTGGTATAAACTGCTGGCTAGACAGGTACTGCAAGGAACTTGCAATCCCATTCATTGACAACTGGGACCTATTCTTTGGCAAATGTGATATGTATGCAAGGGATGGGGTTCATCTCTCTGGGGATGGAGTGGTTGCATTAGCCAATTCGATTGAGAGGGTAATTGATGACTTGTCTAGGAATTTAAACTGATAGATTATAGAGGTATGGGTGTTTGTGGGAAACAATCAGGCTGCAGTATTAGGGCTAAAAACAGAAGTTATTACCAGGATACCTCAGGGATATGTTTAAAAAAAAAAATATTCAAAATAAAGTTGCTAGTAATGGCAAATCAATTGATCAACAAACAAAGAGAAATAGCAGAGGGCAACGAGTGACTAGCTCCCTTAAGGTTTACTATACAAATACTAGGAGTGTAAGAAATAAGATAGATGAGCTAAGATTACTTGCAAGTGTAGGTAATACAGATATTATTGGTATAACAGAGACCTGGTTCAACCTGAAAGATAGAGAAATGCCTTCTGAATGCAACATACTGGGTTATAAACTATTCCACACTGATAGGGCTAACAGGAAGGGTAATGGAGTGGCAATGTATGTCAGAGAAAATTTAAACTGTTGTCTTAGACATGATGTAAGATTAGAAACATCGAATACAGAATCTGTTTGGCTACAGTTTCTCGAGGGTCATGACAAATTAATTTTGGGTGTGATTTATAGGCCCCCAAACCTGATAGGGAGTGCAGTAAGCTGTTATGGGACGAAATTCATAAGGCATCCAGATATGAAAATGTTGTGATAATGGGAGATTTTAACTTTAAACAAATTGATTGGAACAATATGACAGGAAATCTTGAGTCTAGTGACTTTCTTGATACAGTTCAGGATTGCTTTTTAGAACAGGTTGTGACAGAACCAACTAGAGGAAACAATCTGCTTGACTTGGTTCTTGCCAGCAAAGAGTCACTAATTAATAATCTTGAGGTTAATGATGAGCTTGAGGAAAGTGATCACAAATCACTTAGTTTCACTATATCATGGAATTACCCAGATAACTTCAATTAAACCTCTGTCCCAGATTTTCGCTTGGCCGATTTCATGGGACTGAAAAATTACCTGGGTGGGCTAAATTGGGATGTCCTGACTATGGGTCAGGTAGGTGATCTTGGTTGCCAATATGACGTTTTTCAGAGCATAGTTCTAGCTGCCCAGACAACTTTTGTTCCGAGTAGGGAAATTAGATCTAACAAAAATGATCCCAAATGGATGAACAATAGATTAAAACATCTCATTGGTCAAAAGAGAGGCATATATAGGCATATCAAAAGAGGGGATGGGCAGTTAAGAAATCAATTTCTTCAATTAAAGAGAGAAATAAAGAAAGGAATAAGAAAAGCAAAAAGGGATTATGAGGTTAAAGTCGCAAGGGATTCAAAGACTAACCCAAAAGGGTTCTTTGAGGTATTCAGAAGTAAGATTAGGGACAAGATTGACCCACTTAAGAGTAACTCTGGTCAGATCACTGACAGTGATAAGGATATGTGTGAAATTCTCAATACCTACTTCCTCTCAGTTTTCTCCCAGGAAAATACTAGCAATATTCCTGAAATAATATATTATGTAGAACAGGATGATAATAAACCATGCACGATTATGGTAACTAGTGACATGGTCCTCGGACAAATAGAGAAACTAAAACCTAACAAATCCCCAGGCCCTGATGAACTGTTTGCAAGGATGTTAAAGGAATGTAAAGAGGAATATAGCATACCTTTGGCTAATCTTTTTAACATATCACTACAAACTGGCATAGTGCCTGTTAAGTGGAAAATGCCAAATGTAATACCTATTTACAAGGCAGGTGACAGGTCCTTGGCTTCGAACTATAGACCAATAAGCCTTACCTCCATAGTGGGAAAATTTATGGAATCAATAATTGCCGAAGCAATTCATAGCCATCTTCATAGGCACAGATTGATTAATGAATCTCAACACGGTTTTACAAAGGGGCATTCCTGTCTTACGAATTTACTAACATTTTTCATTAAGGTGTTTGAGGAGGTAGATCATGGTAATGAATATGATGTTGTGTATATGGACTTCAGTAAGGCTTTCGATAGAGTTCCACATCAGAGGCTATTGAGGAAACTTAAGGCACACGGAATAGGAGGAGAAATTTTTTCCTGGGTAGAGGCATGGTTGACAAATAGGCAGCAGAGAGTTTGCATAAATGGGGAGAAATCAGAATGGGGGCACGTCACAATCGGTGTTCCTCAGGGGTCAGTGTTGGGCCCATTGTTGTTCACAGTTTATATAAACAACATAGATGAGGGAATCAATAGTGACATAAGCAAATTTGCTGATGACACCAAAATAGGCCGTCCAATTCATTCTAACGAGGACACTAGAGCACTCCAAGATGATTTGAATAGACTGATGCAATGGTCGGAGAAGTGGCACATGCAGTTTAATATAGACAAATGCAAAGTTCTAAATGTTGGACAGGAAAATAACCATGTGACATATAGACTAAATAATGTAGATCTTAATACTACTGACTGCGAAAAGGATTTAGGAGTTCTGGTTAGCAGTAATCTAAAACCAAGACAACAGTGCATTAGTGTTCGCAATAAAGCTAACATAATTCTTGGCTTCATATCTAGAAGTATAAATAATAGAAGTCCTCAGTTTGTTCTTCAACTGTATATATCCTTGGTTAGGCCTCATTTAGACTATGCTACACAGTTCTGGTCACTGTATTACAGAATGGATATAAATGCTCTGGAAAACATACCAAGGAGGATGACAAAGATGATACCATGTATCAGAAATCTTCCCTATGAGCATAGACTGAGGGCCCTGAATCTGCACTCTCTAGAAAGGCGTAGAATTAGGGGGGATATGATCGAAGTGTATAAATGGAAAAACAAGAATAAATGAAGGGGACGTAAATAGTGTGCTGAAAATTTCCAGCCAAGGCAGGACTTGCAGCAATGGTTTCAAGTTGGAAAAATTCAGATTCAGGTAGGATATAGGAAAGCACTGGTTTGGTAATAGAGTTGTGGGTGAGTGGAACAAACTCCCGAGTACAAACCATACCCCATAGGAAAAATTACCATACACCATAGGAAGGTTAGCACAGGCACCACAGTGGTGCCTGTGCTAACCTTCCTATGGTGTAGAAATATACCTAGTTGGACGAATCTTATTGTGGCTAGCTGGTCTAGTGGCTAACGCGACGGGCTGGAGTTTTGAGACTCTCTGACCGCGGGTTCAATCCCGGCCGGGGTATGGTTTGTTTGCAATCGTGTCATTACGATTTCATGAGTCATGTTCCCGAGTACATTTATAGAGGCTAAAACGTTGTGTAGTTTTAAAAATAGGTTAGATAAATACATGAGTGGGTGTGGGTGGGCGTAAGTTGGATCTGACTAGCTTGTGCTGCTGGGTCTGGTGCCGTGCTCCTTCCTTGAGTGGAGGTGACTGGACTGGGTAGGTCATTGAGCTAATCCGGGGAGGGGAGAGACATGGATCTGCTCCGCATGGGTCAGTAGGTCTGTTGCAGTGTTCCTTCTTTCTTATGTTCTTATAGGAGTCAGGAATCGCGGGAAGAACTAAAAGCCATAAATGAAATCGAAAGAAACCCAAAGTATTTATTTTCTTATGCTAAATCAAAGCCGAGAACAACATCCAGTATTGGGCCCCTACTTAATCAAGATGGGTTTTACACAGATGACAGCAAGGAAATGAGTGAGCTACGGAAGTCCCAATATGACTCAGTTTTTAGCAAGCCACTAACCAGACTGAGAGTCGAAGATCTAAATTAATTTTTTATGAGACAGTCACAGAATTTGGTAAACACAAGCCTATCTGATGTTATCCTGACGCCAAATGACTTACACAGGTGATAAATGACATGCCCATGCACTCTGCCCCAGGGCCAGACTCATGGAACTCCAGACCATAGCACTAACATCCCATATCATAAAAATCTTTGAAAGGGTCCTAATAAGCAAGATCGCCAATCATCTAGATACCGATCAATTACACAACCCAGGGTAACATGGGTTTAGAGCAGGTCGCTCCTGTCTGTCCCAGCTACTGGATCACTACGACAAGGTCCTAGATGCACTAGAAGACAAAAAGAATGTAGATGTAATATATACAGACTTTGCAAAACCTTCGACAAGTGTAACCTACCTGGAGAGAGTTCCGGGGGTCAATGCCCCCGCGGCCCGGTCTGTGACCAAGCCTCCTGGTGGATCAGAGCCTGATCAACCAGGCTGTTACTGCTGGCTGCACGCAAACCAACGTACGAGATACAGCCCGGCTGGTCAGGAACCGACTTTAGGTGCTTGTCCAGTGCCAGCTTGAAGACTGCCAGGGGTCTGTTGGTAATCCCCCTTATGTATGCTGGGAGGCAGTTGAACAGTCTCGGGCCCCTGACACTTATTGTATGGTCTCTTAACGTGCTAGTGACACCCCTGCTTTTCATTGGGGGGATGTTGCATCGTCTGCCCAAATCTTTTACTTTCGTAGTGAGTGATTTTCGTGTGCAGTTCGGTACTGCCCTCTAGGATTT
>NW_026487714.1:0-21327 GCF_026875155.1 Cherax quadricarinatus | reverse complement strand
CCCCCTTTTTGAATTGTCGACGATGTAGAATAGAAGTCAGCCCTCATGAACTTCACGAAGACCCTTGACATACCATTCAGTGCCACACCATACAGCTCTTCATTGGGGATGCCATAACAGTCCCTGATAATGTTTGGCAGGAGAACGTTCATCGTGGCGTTGCTTAAAGATCCTCTAACCAGCTCAATGCAGACAGTATTTATGCGCCGGTACAGTCGGTCCGCCATCTTGGTGCTAATGCTATGTTTTCCTCACCAGGTGGCGTGCAAGAGAACCTGTAGAAGCGTCCTCTCTCCCCGCAGGTCGAGAGACGAATACTTGTTGATAAATTAGACACATGTGCAACTCTTGGGTATCTTTATTGAGGAAACATTTCGCCACACAGTGGCTTCATCAGTCCATACAAAGGAGAATCTTGAAGAACAGGGAGAATGAGGTAATCAGTCCCTCAACCTTGAGTCGATGTGGTCAGTCCATCAATCTTGAATAGAATACGGCATACGTGCTGAGAAGGAGCTTATGAACCGTTGGCAGGAGAGGTGCAGCATTCATAGGTGGTGTAACACTTGTTCAATGTTGAAGTAGGTCGTGCCCAAGAATTAGGCAAGCGAAGAATTCCCAAGTATTAAGATCCCAAGAAGTTGCAGTGTCTGACAGGTTTGTAGATGAATGGTTCAGAGAACCGACATGTTGATAAATTAGACACATGTGCAACTCTTGGGTATCTTTATTGAGGAAACGTTTCGCCACACAGTGGCTTCATCAGTCCATACAAAGGAGAATCTTGAAGAACAGGAGGAGAATGAGGTAATCAGTCCCTCAACCTTGTGTCGATGTGGTCAGTCCATCAATCTTGAATAGAATACGGCATACGTGCTGAGAAGGAGCTTATGAACCGTTGGCAGGAGAGGTGCAGCATTCATAGGTGGTGTAAACACTGTTCAATGTTGAAGTAGTCGTGCCCAAGAATTAGGCAAGCGAAGAATTCCCAGTATTAAGATCCCAAGAAGTTTGCAGTGTCTGACAGGTTTGTAGATGAATGGTTCAGAGAACCGACATGTGATAAATTAGACACTGTGCAACTCTTGGGTATCTTTATTGAGGAAACGTTTCGCCACACAGTGGCTTCATCAGTCCATGTGAGACACTGCAACTTCTGGGATCTTAATACTTGGGAATTCTTCGCTTGCCTAATTCTTGGGCACGACCTACTTCAACATTGAACAAGTGTTACACCACCTATGAATGCTGCACCTCTCCTGCCAACGGTTCATAAGCTCCTTCTCAGCACGTATGCCGTATTCTATTCAAGATTGATGGACTGACCACATCGACTCAAGGTTGAGGGACTGATTACCTCATTCTCCTCATGTTCTTCAAGATTCTCCTTTGTATGGACTGATGAAGCCACTGTGTGGCGAAACGTTTCCTCAATAAAGATACCCAAGAGTTGCACATGTGTCTAATTTATCAACAGCCTGGTTGATCAGGCTCTGATCCACCAGGAGGCCTGGTCACAGACCAGGCCGCGGGGGCGTTGACCCCCGGAACTCTCTCCAGGTAAACTCCAGGTAATAGGTTCTGTAGACTGGTTTAAGTCCTACCTTAGCAACAGGAGACAAATAGTCAAAATCAACAAAACAGAATCAGAACCCCTGCCGATAACATGTGGAGTTCCTCAAGGTAGTATTCTGGGTCCCTTATTATTCTTATGTTATGTCAATGATATGCCTATCAGTGTCAAGTGCAAACTCCTACTGTATGCAGATGACAGTGCTCTGTTAGTGTCAGGTAAAGACCCACAAGATATTGCTAATGTTTTAACACTGGAACTGGAGTCCTGCAGCAATGGTTAGTAGACAACAAACTATCATTACACCTAGGGAAAAACTGAAGCCATTCTTTGGCACGAAACATAAACTGAGAGGGTAAATAATTTTAATGTTCAATGTAATGGGGAGCCCATCACTTTGGTTTCATCAGTAAAATATTTGGGAATCCCCTTTGACCCATGCAATGTCAGGAGAATTGATAGGGAACAGTGTAGTAAAGAAAGCGAATTGCCAGACTGAAGTTCCTGTATAGACAAGCACAGTGTCTACCTACTGAGGCTCGCAGGACCCTATGTCTAGCCCTTCATACAATGCCATATGGATTACGCTTGCTCTTCTTGGTACTCTGCCTTGACAAAAAACTGAAAGATAGACTGCAAATCATCCAGAACAAAATCGTAAGATTCATCCTGGGACTGGACCAAGAGAACATGTAGGCCAGGATGAATTACAGCAGTTGGATATGCTGAATGTTGAAGACAGAGTAAAACAACTGAAGCTAAATCATGTTTATAAAATTGCTCACAAACAATGTCCAGAATATCTTGCTGTCAATTTTGTCAAGGTTGGGAACCAAGCAATCATAGTACTAGGGGGAGAGAGCACAACTTTGTAGTACCCACAGTTCAGTGGCCAGGCTTCAAACACCTTTTATTGTACAGCAAAAAAGGGAATGGAACAGACTGCCCGCACATGTCAAAGCCAGTCATAGCATGAACCAGTTCAAGAAGAGTCCCAAAAAGGGTTTGTCTGATGAATGTAGCTACAGAAAGGGAGGGGAATGATTTTCTATTTTTTAGCTAACATACGTGTAAATTTTACCTTATTACTTAGTAATGACCCTCGTATTGTAGTAGTCTTTAATGACCTTGGTGTAGTAGATAGTCTTTTTAGTATGATAAAAAGATTTTAATCTTCATTGTAGAATAAAAAGAAATATTATAACCTTTATATTATTATAAAAAGGGTAAAGAACCCAATGGAAATAAGTCACTCTGTCTGATTTTTTGGGTTATCCTAGGTTTCTACACACATTACCTGGAGTTTACCTGGAGAGAGTTCCGGGGGTCAACGCCCCGCGGCCGGTTGAGACCAGGCCTCCTGGTGGATCAGAGCCTGATCAACCAGGCTGTTGCTGTGGCTGCACGAAAAACCAAAACTACGGCCACAGCCCGGGCTGATCCGGAATGACTTTTGGTGCTTGTCCAGTGCAGCTTGAAGACTGCCAGGGGTCTGTTGGTAATCCCCCTTATGTGTGTGTGGAGGCAGTTGAACAGTCTCGGCCCCTGACACTTATTGTATGGTCTTTTAAACGTGCTAGTGACCCCCCTGCTTTTCATTGGGGGATGGTGCATCGTTTTGCCAAGTCTTTTGCTTTCGTAGTGGGTGATTTTCGTGTGCAAGTTCGGTACTAGTCCCTCTAGGATTTTCCCAGGTGTATATAATCATGTATCTCTCCCCCCTGCGTTCCGGGGAATACAGGTTTGGGAACCTCAAGCGCTCCAATAATTAAGGTGTTTTATCTCCGTTATGCGCGCCGTGAAAGTTCTCTGTACATTTTCTAGGTCGGCAATTTCACCTGCCTTGAAAGGTGCTGTTGGGTGTGCAAGCAATATTCCAGCCTAGTTTAGAACAAGTGACCTGAAGAGTGTCATCATGGGCTTGGGCCCCCTAGTTTTAAAGGTTCTCATTATCCATCCTGTCATTTTTCTAGCAGATGCGTTTGATAAAATTTTATGGTCCTTGAAGGTGGATCCTCCGACATAAATCACTCCCAGGTCTTTGACTTTGGGGTGTTTCGCTCTATTTTGTGGCCAGAATTTTTTTTTGTACTCTGATGAAGATTTAATTTCTCATGTTTACCATATCTGAGTAATTGAAATTTCTCATCGTTGAACTTCATATTGTTTTCTGCAGCCCACTGAAAGTTTTGGGTTTTGATGTCTCCCTGGAGCTTTGCAGTGTCTGCAATGGAAGACACTGTCATGCGATTCGGGTGTCATCTGCAAAGGAAGACACGGTGCTGTGGCTGACATCCTTGTCTATGTCGGATATAAGGATGAGGAACAAGATGGGAGCGAGTACTGTGCCTTGTGGAACAGAGCTTTTCACCGTAGCTGCCTCGGACTTTACTCTGTTGACGACTACTCTCTGTGTTCTGTTAGTGAGGAATTATAGATCCATCGACCGACTTTTCCTGTTATTCCTTTAGCATGCATTTTGTGCGCTATTACGCCATGGTCACACTTGTCGAAGGCTTTTGCAAAGTCTGTATATATTACATCTGCTTCTTTTTGTCTTCTAGTGCATTCGGGACCTTGTCGTAGTGGTCCAATGTTGAGACAGACAGGAGCGACCTGTTCTAAACCCATGTTGCCCTGGGTTGTGTAACTGATGGGTTTCTAGATGCGTGGTGATCTTGCTTCTTAGGACCCTTTCAAAGATTTTTATGATATGGGAGTTAGTGCTATTGGTCTTTTATTTTCTTTGCTGTTGCTTTACTGCCCCCTTTGTGGGTGGGGCTATGTCTGTTGTTTTTAGTAACTGTGGGACGACCCCGTGTCCATGCTCCCTCTCCATAGGAGGGAAAAAGGCTCGTGATAGGGGCTTCTTGCGTTCTTGATGAAACACAGAGTTCCATGAGTCGGGCCCCTGGGGCAGAGTGCATGGGCATGTCATTTATCGCCTGTTCGAAGTCATTTGGCGTCAGGATAACATCGGATAGGCTTGTGTTAATCAAATTTTGTGGGCTCTCTCATAAAAATTCATTTTGATCTTCGATTCAGTCTGGTTAGCGGCTTGCTAAAAACTGAGTCATATTGGGGCTTGAGTAGCTCACTCATTTCCTTGTTGTCATCTGTGTAGGACCCATCTTGTTTTTAAATAGGGGCCCAATACTGGACGTTTTCTCGATTTTGATTTGGCATAGGAGAAGAAATACTTTGGGTTTCTTTCGATTTCATTTATGGCTTTTAGTTCTTCCCGCGATTCCTGACTCCCAAAGGATTCTTTTAAACTTAAGTTCGATGCTTGCTATTTCTCTGACCAGTGTCTCCCTACGCATTTCAGATATATTGACCCCTTTTAGCCGCTCTGTTATTCTTTTCCGTCGCCTGTAAAGGGAGCGCCTGTCTCTTTCTGTTTTACATCTACTCCCCCTTTTCTTTTGAGGAATAAGCCTTTTGCAAC
The DNA here is from genome assembly GCF_026875155.1 of Cherax quadricarinatus. Taxonomy (NCBI): domain Eukaryota; kingdom Metazoa; phylum Arthropoda; class Malacostraca; order Decapoda; family Parastacidae; genus Cherax; species Cherax quadricarinatus. The sequence continues at coordinate 16,306 of NW_026487714.1, read as the reverse complement.
ATCGAGTGCTACCGAGTTAATCTGTTCTAGGCATAAGTTGGGGTCTGTGTTGCTTATATATTCCCAGCTTATATCGGTTAGGACTTGGTTTACTTGGTCCCCTTTATGTTTTTGTTATTGAAGTTGAATTTGGTGAAGCTCCCTCGTGACTAATTCATTAGTCGGTCTGGGGCTCCGCGCATACATGATGAACCTCAATTATGTGTATGTATGTTATTCTATGTAACTGTATTTGTGTATACCTGAATAAACTTACTTACTTACTTACTTACTTACTTACTTTAATAGAAACTATGTATCATGCCAATACAAAACCATTCTCATTGCTAAATTTACAAACTGAAATGCAGTTACCTAGCCTTAATAGTTGTTTAGTTTAACATATTTATTATGCACCCCATACCCATCTTGTGGGCGGTAGTCAAAAAATTACAGAGGTACATAATGGGTCCAGGGACTGGGCCTCAAAGTTCTGATAGCTGAGCAAGTTACAAAGGTAATGAACTCACAATTTACAAAGGTAATGAACTCACAATTTACAAAGGCAATGAACTCCAGGTAGGTCTGGTCACAATCATGAAAGTTACAAAGGTATTTACAGATTACAGAGGTACGTAATGGGTCCAGGGACTGGGCCCCCCAAAATTTTGATAGCTGAATGATACAAAGGTAATGAACTCACAGTTACAAAAATAGCCTTAATATCAACATGCTCCATTACCTATATCAATATAAAATTTGAATTATTCTAAGTCTGCCCGAAATGCCTAGTCATGCTAGGCATGATAGTGGCCCTCTCTGTAATTAGTATTTTATAATATGTAAATCACACATTGTAACCAATATTTTATAATATGTAAACCCCACATTGTAATCTTTATGGAGAATAAACTTTGATTGATTGGTTGATATGATGATTCTCTTCAAATCACTTGTTCTTTCTAGGCTGGAATACCGCTGTGCACTAACGGCCCCTTCATGGCTGGCGACATTGCAGACCTGGAGAGTGTACGAAGAACTTTCACGGCACACGTAAGTACGATAAGGCACCTAAATTACTGGGAACAGTTGAAGGTCCTTGATCCGTATTCCCTCGAACGCAGGCGAGAAATACATGATAATATACACTTGGAAGGTCCTGGAAGGATTGGCACCAAACCTGCACATGAAAATCACTCCCTATGAAAGCAAAAGACACGGCAGGAGATGCAACATTCCCCCGGTGAAAAGCAGGGGCGCCACGAGTACATTGAGAGACAACACAATAAGTGTCCGGGGCCTGAGACTGTTCAGTTGCCTCCCAGCATACATAAGAGGGATTACCAATAGACCCCTGACTGTCTTCAAGTAGGCACTGGGCAGGCACCTAAAGTCAGTACCTGACCAACCGGGCTGTGGTTCGTACGTCAGCTTCCGTGCAGCCAGCAGTAACAGCCTGGTTGATCAGACCCTGATCCACTATGAGGCCTGGTCTCAGACCGGGCTGCGAGGACGTTGACCCCCGAAACCCTCTCCAGGTAAACTCTAGGTAAGTAATCCAATGTGTGATGGGTTCTTGGACCTCTTGGGGAGGGTCGATGGTGTTCGTGCAAGCAGCAGATCCCGGGGCAACTTGCTGCTGTTTGCAATGGCTGTCTGCCGAGGAGAGACAGGCACCTAGCAACATCTGTTGGGGCAGTGGATGAATTCCCTACTATGTTAACTGCTCATTACTCTGTAATTTGTCTATGATTGTAATCATGTCATAACGTGTTTATTATTCATTACCTTTGAAACTTGTCATGATTGTGACCAGCTCTACCTGGAGCTCATTACCTTTGTAAATTCTCATGATTAATGTGTTTATGATTCATTACCTTTGCAATTATTCATGAGTGTGACCAGCTCAACCTGGAGCTCATTACCTTTGTAACTTGGTCATGATTACGACCAGATCTAGTTCATTACCTTTGTAACTTGCTCAGCTATCAAAACTTTGGAGTCCAGTCCCTGGACCAATTATGTACCTCTGTAATCTTTTGACTACCGCCCACAGGATGGGTATGGGGTGCATAATAAACACATTAAACTAAAAAACTGATGGGTTCCATAGCAATTGTGCATTAATTCCTTTGTCCCAGATTTTTGAGTACCTATACCTGGCTTCTCCAATGAGCATGTTAGAGTTGTTATATGCCTTCAATGATGACATAGAATTAATGATGACCGAGTCAAGCTCAGTGTGATAAGTTAGCTTTAGCGCCATTAGGATTGCAAACAATTTAGTTTACAGTGTAGACGCCCAGTTGTTAATTCTTATGCCTATTTCAACAATTTTTTATTATCGTTCTTAACTAGGGAGGTGGCAACAAGAGCAGATGCAGCCTTGCCAGAAGACTCCTGTTTAGGTCTAGGGGCACCTGGTCATCGGCTTACTTTTAACCAGCGCTATTTTATCCTCTCTGAGGATAATTCTTTATCGGTCTTTAGTAGGAAGCCGGTTACTGAACTCAGGTGGGGGTGTGGGCGTCCATCTCTGCTGGGGCTGGGCAAGGGGGTTCACCGGATCTAATTGGAAACTTCAAGTTTCTATCTCAGTTTACACAGGAACTTTTGTTCCTTTTCTCTCATCGCCCAGCATTGGGCAACAATTTTTTTCTCGTACCATCGAGAAACCGGGCTCGATACAGCGTATTCTGTCAGTGGCCCTTATAAACCCAACAAAGACAGAAAGAAGAATTTATCCTGCAGGTGAATTTATTTTTTTGTGTGTTTTAAATGAGATGATCGTCCAAGATGAGTGATGAGGTGAGAAATATTTTTGTTGAGAGTGATGTGAGTTATTGATGACCTCATAGACCTAACTTTTGTTCTTATGTTGATGGTAAACATTGGCCTTCCCTCCGCTTGTATCTTACTCCAATATATTTCTTCCAGCTCCTCTTCTCTACCACTAATATACCATTATTTGCTGGTATTTTGTGTTATATATGCCACCTGGCAAGTAATTTAGGCCTTCATAGGCCTGTTTTGTTTAGCAAGAGATAAATATCCCGTGTGTTAGCATGTAAGTGCAGAAACAACTTGGTTGATCAGTGGTCCACCACCAAACTGGGTCACAGACCAGGCCGCGGGGGCCTTGACCCCCAAAAACCTCTCCAGGTACACTCCAGATGTGATAGACAATTGATCCAAGGAACTGGAGTTGTCATTCTCTTCCTTGGAGTGAACCACATCTGCTTCTCATTTCCTCAAACACTAATTTCAGCTGTGGGTTTAGTGCTTCCCCTTTGAATGTAATGCAGAATATAATTAATAATAATAGCACTCCAAGTATGGTATATATACCAATTGAGTTATACTAGCACTCCAAGTATGGTATATAACTTGGTTATACTAGCACTCCAGGTATGGTATATAACCTTGGATATACTAGCACTCCAGGTATGTATATAACCTTGGTTATAATAGCACTCCAGGTATGGTATATAACCTTGGTTATACTAGCACTCCAGGTATGTATATAACCTTGGTTATAATAGCACTCCAGGTATGGTATATAACCTTCGATATACTAGCACTCCAGGTATGTATATAACCTTGGTTATAATAGCACTCCAGGTATGGTATATAACCTTGGTTATACTAGCACTCCAGGTATGGGATATAATCTTGGTTATACTAGCACTCCAGGTATGGTATATAACCTTGGATATACTAGCACTCCAGGTATGGTATATAACTTGGTTATAATAGCACTCCGGTATTGTATATAACCTTGGTTATACTATTTCCAAGACTGTAGGCATACTATCGAAGATACGGTACTATGCTCCACAGTCAGCCCTCCTGGCCCTATATCACTCTCTTATTTACCCCTATCTCACCTATGGAATTTGTGCATGGGGCTCAACAACAATTAACCATCTCGGACCACTAATTACCCAACAAAAGGCTGCCAGTTAGAATGATAACAAATTCTCACTACAGGCAGCACACTCCACCTACACACACAGAGAACTTTCACGGCGCCATAACGGAATATAAACCTCAATACTGGGCTTGAGGTTTATAAACCTGTATTCACTGGAAGGAGGAGACTGGATTACATGATCAGTGTATAACCTGAATTCTAGACTGCAGTAGTATAAACTTGGTATAATAGCACTCAAGGTAATGGTAAAACCTTGGTATATCCTAGCAATGCAAAGTAGGGTATATCTGGTTATACTAGACTCCAGTACTAGGTATTACTGGGCTATTACAGCCTCCAGTATGGTATATACCTTGGTTATAAACACCCAGGTTTGTACTTAACTTGGTATAGATCCAAGACTGTAGCATAGTCAGATAGTCTATGTCCACAGTGCACCTCCTGGCCCTATATCATTCTTATTTACCCTATTCCCCTATGGAATTTTGCATGGGCCAAACATTAACCTGCTCCACCAGAATTGCCAACAAAAGGCTGCAGTTAGAATTGATAACCCAAATTCTCACCAGTAACCTCACGTACTCACCATACAAAACACATACTTATTATTGCACTATTACATACATAGAACACTTAACTCTGATATTAACCCCCCCTCAAACATCTCCTTGCCAACTCAACAAAACACATGACCATAACACAAGGCACAGATCACTCTTTGATGTTCCTCGTGTCCATCTCACGCTATGCAAAAACTCAATGCACATAAAAGGCCCTAAAATCTGGAATTCATTACCTGTAAATATAAAAGAAACACTACCTGTTTATAAATTCAAGTCTCTTCTCAAAGATCACTTACTCACCCAAAACCAAATAAATACTGAATAACTGAACCATATAAATTGTATATCTTAAATGTTTCTCACAATTATATCACATAAATGTTAAACCTAAAACCCAATCTAAACAGAATACTCCATTCGACTGAATGTACAGCAATGCATGCAACCATGTGACCTGTCTTTGTAATACTCATTTGTGCTTTATAGTTATCTGTTTACAATAATGTCTTATCACTGATTTCATCATTGCTTAGTTAATCTTAAGTTAATTTTAAGCCAGCCCATAATGCTATGCATATAAGTGGCTTTGGCATGCTGCTCTTACCTGTATTTTTTTGTACCTCTGTATATATGCTCAAATTACTAAATAATAAATAAATAAATAAATAAATAAACTAGCACTCCAGGTATGGGCTATAATCTTGGTTATACTAGCACTCCAGGTATGGCTATAATCTTGGTTATACTAGCACTCCAGGAATGGTATATAACTTGGTTATACTAGCACTCCAGGTATGGTATATAACCTTGGTTATACTAGCACTCCAGGTATGGTATATAACCTTGGTTATACTAGCACTCCAGGTATGGTATATAACCTTGGTTATACTAGCACTCCAGACAGACAGTATAATAACCTATGTGACATGTCAAGATATCTTATTAATGAAAATAAGGTACCAGATATACAAAGCAAATTTCCTAAATTTGCTTGTACAGGTCCTCCATCACAAATCCGGCATCATTGGGACCTGTAGTGTGCCGAATTACAGAGTGGTTAGGTTAGAATACACTTAATAAAATTAACCAACTTGACTTACACAGTTCATTGAACATTGGCAAAAATCGAACATTTCCGCTACTTTGAGCTCAATTTCAAGGTACTTTTCGTTATGAAAGCAATCAGAATCATGTCTATTTCTGTAATATATCTTCCATTCTATCAAATGAGTCCAAAAAATGAGAATACAACCACAAACACCATACGAAAATATACTGCAAAGAGGCGGCTAATGGCTGAGAAGTGAACTCCCTTATTTATTGTCCGTCTTTTTTATTTTTGTTGTACGTTAAGAAGCGTCTTTCCATCATACATTGCCCAAGTTTCAATGAGAATAGCCCAGCAAACAACCAAGAAAAAAAATATTTACCAAAAATCATATATGGCAAGCCCAAGCCAGGTACTGGAAATAAGTCACTTTGTCTGACTTTTCTGGGTTATCCTAGGTTCTCTATACATACACTGCTGTGTATGATAATCTATGTAACTGTATTTGTGTATACCTGAATAAACTTATTTACTTCTAGTCTGTCAACTGAGTACAAGAAACTGCCCATTCACTTATTTCAACTACCCAATAAAGTGGTCAGAAATTGGCAATTTGGCCAATTTCACACAAATTTCAACAGATTTTTTTATATTTTTATTAGAAACCTTACAAAAGTACAAAGGATGCATAATAAAGTACAGGAATACAAAACATTCTTTTGTTCTACTAGTACCAGGTTATTCCTTGCGGGAACAAGTATTATAACATCTTGTTATAGCAAAAACAATACACTCTAAGACAAACCTCACTAAAGTTTATCAGTCATTAATAGTTGCCGCCAAGCCATTGTACCCAAAGAAAACACACCAAAAAGAAACTTTACATAGTTTAACAATATAAAATGAATACCTGACATGTCCTATTACAACAAAAACATCATACAAATGTACAACATCACAAGATTAACCAAAACTACCATAACCTCTACAAAACAAAACCCTAACATACCCTCTATGACAGGGTACAGATTATTGGTTAGGTTATGGTACATTAGATCCTAACCAATAGGAAACCGGAAGGAACATATGATTCCTTACACAATAACCATAGAGAAACAGGATTTTACTATTATTAATATGTTAACCCTCTAATACAATAATGTTGATACAGAAAACAGAACATGCATGTAAAATACAATAATAAAAGAATCCAAAACAAGTATTTATAACAAACCTCAGCACATTAAAGGGTTTATAACCAAACCCTATACATAATTATACCTCCCACATATGTATATAAACCGAAAATCTTGTCCACAAGACTTTGTTGGTTTAACCCCATAAAACATGGTATAGACCCAAAACCTATACATACACTTAAATTTTTTCACATAGAACCTTCATCTGACAATAAAAGTTAAACGTAAGACTAGAGTAGTAATAAGGATAAGGCTGCTGTAATGTGCCAGTCCCAAAAGAACTGACACGTATCTCAGAAAAATTTTTTGTTGATACCAACGTGCCAATCAAATTACTTAAAAACGAGATCCTAAGGGCTCGGTATCCTGGCTTTCAAGGAAATTTTAAACCCAGTGAACATAACCATCAGGCTTAGAAATATAACCCTGGAAACCACACTTACATCTCACTATGACAAACATTCTCGTGAAACATGGCGTACCATCCATACCTAATTCTCACTACCTTCCTCTTACACACTACATCAGTTCCAGATAAAACCAAAAACAACCCCCCCCCTTTACATCCCCCCATAAGGAGACCACTCCTTTGTCCCTCCTCAGGGACCCCGCCTAAGGGAACCCACAGTGAGGTTCCTATAACCTTCCGGGAAACTTTTTTCCCAAGACGCCCCATAAACCAACTTATTCCTACACTTCGTCCTATAGAATCTAGCCGCCAACGCTTTTATCCTCATATCACCCCTTAATCCCCTCATTCCCCATGAAATGTCCAGATAATCCACTATGATATACATTATAGCCCTTCCAACATCCCTAGGCACTCCCCTTACATCTAGTAGTAAAGCCCTTAAAAGCGGCAAACGACCCCCCCCAACAGTCTGATAACCCCACCCATCCATGATCTCACCCCTCCAAGGAGGTACAAAAGAAGACCACATGAAACGCCGTTTCAACATCACCACAAACTGACAAAAAGCCTCTTCCACAAACCCCATACTACGTAACACCTCCTTGGAAGCCAGAATCCCCATGATAAACCTATATACTAATTCTCTTACTCTAGCCGGTATCCGAAGCTTACTAAAATCTTTCCAAATAACCCCCCAATCATACGTTGGATACACGGCTACCCCTTGCATAATTCCTTGACCTTTCACTACCTCACCAACCTTTTCACTTTGATTTTATCCACCTGTTGCACTGTCAATAAAAATCTCAACATATCTTCACAAACCTCAATTCCTTCCCACTCCACCATTTACGTGCCTCCTCCATAACTCTTCCTACTTTAGCGCCCCTCACACCCCTTCCCTCATATACCTCCACTTGATATATCAGCCATTACTCTCAGTCCTAAAGGCAACAAACCTAAACCCCCTCTCCGAACATCCGTCATAACTACCTCCTTATTTAACCATGCCCTCCCAAATCCCCACACAAACTTCAGCACCCTCCTCTGCATTTCCCCAATATCTCGTACCTCTAAGGGAAAAACCTCTGCCACCCCCCATACCTTGCTATAGACAAGTGAATTTACCACCACTACCCTCTGATGTAAAGCTAAGTCCCTCGCAATTAAACCTCCTAGTCTACTTAAAACCTTACCCGTGACAGACTCCGAATTTACCCTTCTGCATGCCTGCACTTCCGCCAAATACCATATCCCACATACCTTGATTCTGTCAACCACTGTCCATCCTAACCCCATCCCCAAGCCCCCCCCTATCCAATTACCGACCTCTAGTAACCTTGATTTCACCGTATTAACTCTCATTCCGGTATTCATACCAAACATCTGAATCACTCTACCCACCCTCCTTAACTCCTCCTTACCCTTAGCAAAACAGTAGTATCATCCACATACCCAACGATGCCCCCTTTGCACCCCCCTTCCATCTCCTGATTGTTCATTACCCTCTCAACAGACTCATAAAAAGGATTCTGCACACACGCAAAGAGCCGCTGTGACATCGGACAGCCCTGCCTCAAACCTCTCTCCATTGGTACACTTTCACCCAACCTCCATTGACCTGTACCCTCACCTCTCCCCCTGCATACAGGGTTTTCCCACCCACCTCACTACCCCCTCCTGAAACCCCAACCTCTCTAAGCAAACCCCTAAGAAATCTCTGTCCACGCAATCATAAGCATTCACCCAATCTAAACCTAGTATTCCCCCTCCCGAACATCTCTCTAGAAAATCCCTAATCAAACCATGTCCATCCCTCATCCTTCTTCCTGGAATTCCCAACTGTCCCCTATGTAACACTAAACCCAACACTTTCCTCATTCTGTTGCCCAAAACCTTAGCAAAAATCTTGTAATCCGAGCACATTAACGTAATCGCACGGTAATCATTCAAAACTCGGCATTCCTTCTTTTTGGGCACTAAAACCGTGACACCCGTTCTTTGTGACTTCCCCATCCTCCCACTACTTAACATACAACTCAAAACACCCACCAGACAATGCCGTACACTCCCCCAATGGTACCTATAAAAATCGTTTGGTATTCCGTCTATGCCTGGGGTTTTACCCTGGCACATCCCAAAAACTGCCTCCTCCACCTCCTCTACATTAATACTACCCTCGATTCTGTCACTGTCCTGCTCACTTAATACCCTATTAACCCTTCATCCCAAACCGTCCCTCACCCACTCCCCCGCCAACCCTCCTCCACTTCTCCCTAAACCAAAAATCTGCATACAAACTAATATTTTCCGTGGTGGATAGGCCTTGACCCTCCTCAAAGCCACCCCCCCCTGTACCTGCCTCAATATACGCCAAGGTGGTCTTCGCCTGCCGTTCCTTAAACCTCCTTAATACAAAACCCGATGGCCTATCTCCCCTTAAGACATCTTCCAACCCTGCCCTAACTCGAATTGCCTCAAATTTTTCATTGTGAATTTCCGCCAACCTATTTCGCAAACGTTCCATGTCCTCACTCCGCCCCACCCGTTCCTCTGCATAACAGTCATTTAACTGACCCTCAAGATAATTTTGTAGGCCATAGCTCCACCTAGCCATCTCCTTACCCCGTACTTTAAAAAAATTTGCAATTTCAACTTTAGCCCTCATTTCCCACCAATCCAGCAAATCCATTTCCATATTCCTAGTCTCCCAAAAGGATTTCCACCAATCTTCAAACCCCGTAGGGTCACCCTCATCCCTAAGTAGCCTTACATTTAATTTCCAGTATCCTGCATAAACTCTCACTATGCCATCTACCCTCAAATCTGCTATAACAGCACGATGATTAGAAAACCCACATCGATAGTCCTCACCCTCTCCACACCTATGCCCTGCCTAACATAAATCCTATCTAACCGTGCCTCATATCCCCTACGAATAAAAGTGTGCTCCACTCCATATCCCCTACTTCCCACCACATCTACCACTCCAACATCTCGCAAAACATCCCGCAGAACCCCCAAAATACAACCCGCCCCCTCGGAACCACATCACCCTTCCTAATGACACAATTCCAATCCCCACCAATCACCGTAAAAGCAGGTAAACCTCTCAAGTGATATACTAGAACCTCGCGTACAAAATCCACCTTCACTCTAGTGTTACTAGTTGCTGGCATGTACACACCTACAAAACTAACCCTCCTGGCCCCCAAAAACCCATCCACCCTGACAAACCCTCCACCCCCCCCCTCCTCCAACCCAGGATACGCAAAGGACTGGTCTCCTTTACCGCCACAGCCACACCTCCTTTCAACCTCAAAGCATCACATGTAAACAACCTATAACCTTTCAACAACAACTCACATCCTAACCTATGGTTATGTTCCTGCAAAAAACAAACATCAATACTAAATCTCCTCAAAACCCACTCTAACCATACCCTCTTGACCTCGGTTTTAAGACCGTTTACATTGAAAGTTACACACCTGAATTTTACAAGAATGGCGGCTTACCCCTGTGCCGCTGAGGCTTACTTGGTCCTCCTTTCATAGGTCTCGGTTCTTCTCTATCAATTCCTCGTTCCTGCCCTCCAACCCCTCCCTGTCCCTTCCCACCTAGCTTCCCATTGCCCCCCCCTCCTCCCGGACTTGCCTTTGCTACCACAGCTGCCCACATCTTCTTCCCCGGCCTCTGCGCTGGTGTGAGGACTTCATCCATGTCTGATGCCCCCGCTGATCTCTTGCGGGAGCTACCCTCTACACACATTTCTTCTGCAACCACATCTTCTTGATGGACCTCCACCACCACATTGCTCTCCTTTCGAACCTCACTCAAGTCTTCCTTACCCTGCTTCTGTTCATCCATCACCTTGTCATCACCTGACCTCACATCACTTTCCACACCATGCTCCGACTCTTCCAAAAAATCCTTCAGCACAGCCTCCAAAATCCCGTCCTGAGCTGACTCTGCAGTATCTAACGGTCTGTCTGACAGTGATATTCCCCCCCCCCCCCCGTTTTCCACTGGTAGTGTAAACAACGTCTCCAAAACCACCTCTGCCCTGTCGACCTCCTCACTTTCCCTAGGCCTGTACCCCGGCTTTCCACTTCACCTGTCATAACGTCTGCGGCTTCTAATGGCGTATCCACAGAAGCTGTCTCCTGACGCCTAGGGCCCTGTCTCCTGGGGCATTGTGCCACCATGTGCTCATAAGAGTCACATAAACGGCACGTCTTCCTCTGCCCCGCATAGTGTACAAAAACCTGTGTTCTATGGTTATGCAATGTAACATAAGATGGTATCGGCCTCCTCAGGGTCATTTTCAGTGTGAAGGATCCTTCCGGCATCCCCTCATAAGGGCCGTCCCTCCACATTCCCATGCTCGTCGAGTGTACAGTCCCATAACTACTGAACACATCTTGTAGGCTGTAGGCTGTTGCCTCAAAAGGTACATTCCGTACCTTCACCCAAGTAAAATACTTAGACACATCATGCAAGCATACTTCCACTGCCGTGTTGATACTCATCCGCCTTTCTTGAAATTCGTCGACGATGGTAGAATAGAAGTCAGCCCTCATGAACTTCACGAAGACCCTTGACATACCATTCAGTGCCACACCATACAGCTCTTCATTGAGGATGCCATAACAGTCCCTGATAATGTTTGGCAGGAGAACGTTCATCGTGGCGTTGCTTAAAGATCCTCTAACCAGCTCAATGCAGACAGTATTTATGCGCCGGTACAGTCGGTCCGCCATCTTGGTGCTAATGCTATGTTTTCCTCACCAGGTGGCGTGCAAGAGAACCTGTAGAAGCGTCCTCTCTCCCCGCAGGTCGAGAGACGATTCAATTTCAACAGATGCCAATTTCAAAATAGGATCCAAAATAAACAATGCAGACATTCCTGGCACTAAAATAACATTTTCTCTGTTCATTAGTCACAGCTACAGGCCCCTCTTATATTACTCTTACCTGGAGACCTGGAGAGAGTTCCGGGGGTCAACGCCCCCGCGGCCCGGTCTGTGACCAGGCTTCCTGGTGGATCAGAGCCTGATTTGGAATTTTTATTCACAAAAAATAGAAGATTTACTGTTATGCAGACTACTGCATTATTGTAATAATTGTATAAATAATGTCAATCCATTCTTGACTCCGTATTGGAATTTTGACTGGTAGGCGGACAGGTATTGGACGGTGACGTCATTTGTTTACTCTTGAGCTTCGCTAAAGAATAGAACATTTTCGCTACTGTGAGCGCAATTTCAAGGTACTTTTCGTCATGAAAGCAATCAAAATCATATCTATTTCTGTAATATATCTTTCATTCTATCAAATGAGACCGAAAAAATGAGAATATAACCATAACAACCATACAAAAATATACCGCTAAGCGGTCACTAATGGCTGAGAAGTGAACTCCGCTATTTATGGTCTGATTTCTTTCATTTTTGGCGTACATGAAGAAGTATCTTTCCATCATACATTGCCCAAGTTTGAATAAGATAACCCAACAAACAACTGAGAAAATAATAATAATAATAATAATAATAATAATATCTTTATTTACTACACGTACATGTACAAGGTATACAGGCCTAGCTGACATCAGTGACATACTACTATATAGAAAGGCACTTGTTATGCTGAGTATTTCAAGAAAATTAGGTCAGTGTCCCAGGGTAACACCCACACCAGTCAACTAACACCCAGGTACCCATTTACTGATGGGTAAACATAGACAACAGGTGTAAAGAAACGCCTAATGTTTCTACCCTGGCTGGGAATCGAATATTTACCAAAAATCATATATGGCTAACCCAAGCCAGGTACTAAAAATAAGCCATGTTGACTTTTTATGGGGTTATCCTAGGTTCTCTACACATATGCTATGTGTGATAATCTATAGAGAGAAAATAACTTCTTTGTTTCATGTTTATGGTGGCGTACGAGTGTATATCATAGTTAGCCCTGTGCTATACTCCGTTTTCACTAATATGAACCACCAAGACAGGGATAGGAGAATGGTATTTGTTTACCATATCCTCTTCATAACTGTTGAACTACTCGGTGTTATGCCAAATATTATTCATTCTGGAGTATTTAACAGGTTTTATGTTATTTATATTGTTTCTTTTGTCATATTAGATCAGTTGTGATAGGCAAATAAGCTGTAGTGTTGATATTAGTGTAATAATAAAGCATATTCTCCTGCTTCATGAGACTGAGCTCATGGCAACCGACAGTGGCTTCAAAGCCACCTTACTTTAATGGATAATGTACTGTGTAGGTGCTTACATAATGAGAAGCATTTCTTTTATTCATTGGAACCATGGCTAGGGCTAAAAGTAAGCAGGTTAAAACAATAAATGGAGAAAAGAAATTGGAATGACTTATGCAGCAAGTAGCGCCATCAAACAGTACCAGCAGGTTGGTGTGGCGACCCTGGAAATTTGAAATTATGCTAGCCAAAATTAGTGCCGAATAACTGAAGGAATCGAATAACTGATTGCCAGATTTGTGATGGCAGACCTGTAACAGATAAGTGAATTGTAGATATAAATCCATATGTACACCTGTTAACCCTTTTGGGCCTAGTTCTAGGCCTTTTGTGTATCCATATGCTCTTGCACTACTGTTAATGGGTGTGCACAATGAAACTAGCCACTTCAGTGGCAAAATCTGATCCAGGTATGGTATATAACCTTGGTTATACTAGCACTCAAGGTATGGTATATAACTTGGTTATACTGGCACTCAAGGTATGGTATATAACATGGTTATGCTAGCACTCCAGGTATGGTTGTAACCTTGGTTATACTAGCACTCCAGGTATGGTATATAACCTTGCTTATACTAGCACTCCAGGTATGGTATGTAACCCTTGGTTATACTAACACTCCAGGTATGGTATATAACCTTGGTTATACTAGCACTTGTATGCTATAATTTATCTCACCAAATTATGGTCAAGTAAATTTGTAGAACAACACATTAACTAGGTATCAACAATAAGGATACTTAGCCTTGTTGCTGTCTCTGCTTATCGCAGCTTCTCCCAGTAGGTACCTTTGATGTGAGAGAGATGTTCTACAACCACAGAGCATAAGAACATAAAAAGGAAGGGACACTGCAACAGGCCTGTTGACTTATGCAAAGAAGGTCCATGCCACCTCCCGGCCTAGAACAGTGACCACCTAGTCAGGTCACTTCCACTTAAGGAAGGAGCATGGCACCAGACCTGGTAGCACAAGCTAGTCAGGTCCAACTCGCACCCACTGTTACGCAGAAATGTGGGATAGCTGGGGGCTTGAGCTTTGTCTAAGGGCAAAGGTAAAAGTTACACACATCTCAAGCATGAACAGGCCACCCAGGGCTATCCCAGTCAAAACAGAAAGCCCTAAACCAGTATGTGTTACTTCAATGGGTTGGTTAACAGAGGGTTAGGCAAAATCCCAGTTAGGAAAATACATCTATTTATTCAACATAACATTATATACACACTCTAGAAACACCTTAATCCTAAACGCCCAAATGACGGTACACAAGAAACAGCTGGCTGGAGGTCCAGCCACCATAACCACTAGGCCTAGTCAGCGCCAGGCCGTCACTACTCCACTACAAACCCCATTTCTTATTTCCTCACTCATCCCACAGCACCCTGACCATGTCAGAGCCTAGGTGAGCATACAGGTAAGCCATAGAATTGGCTTGAATTGGTTAAATAAAAGGAGTACACAACTACAAACTTAGCTTAAACACAGCATCTCCGACGCCAGCCTCCACACCATGCTGACTCCACGTGACTGCCCCAAGCCATGCTTACTACGCTTACCCAAACACCCTTGGAAAATAAATCCCTAGCATGATTTCTTTATAATTACAGTTAGAGTACTTTACAGGCCCCCAAATGCACATTATGAATTATAAAATTATTCTTTACAATTATAACATTCATACTATTATGGCACACTTCTCCACTATATGTACATTACGATGTCATGCAGAACCCTGCATAACACCCACCCACACCCACTCATGTATTTATCCAACCTATTTTTAAAGAGACGCCAGAAACAGAGCTCTCTGGACACTTTTTTTGCGAGACAGGACCCCAGTGACTCAAGCTGGTCCTAGTGGCAATAAGAAACAGAGAAGAGAAGTAACCCCAGAAAAGCAATTGGTACCCGAGGTGTTGATGGAAGGGGATTCCCCTTCCAAACTGTAAATAATCCAATCTCTGTCCTCCTCCAGTCTTCCATACATTAAGAAGAATTGCCAATAAAGGTAAGTGTTATGCTGTTAATGTTTCTTTTATTCATGTCCCATTGTATTGTTTATGTACTACATCTATATTTCATGTAAAAAATTTTTTTGTTTTAATACTTCTGGGTGTCAGGAACGGATTAATTGAATTTACATTATGTCTTATGGGGAAAATTGATTCGAAAATCGTAAATTTCGATAATAGTCACACTTCCAGGAACGGATTAATTGCGAAAAATGAGGGACCACTGTAATATGTATAATAATAATATATGTATAATAATAATGTACTACATAATAATTATAATAGATGGCTTTAAAAGGCTGTCACTAGATGGCAGTGTTTACCACAACATAGAGGGATGGGTTGTGGCCACCTCCACCTGTTACATAATGACATATTTTATTCATTCTAGAGTATATATCAGGTTTCTGTATTATTTATATTGTTTATTTTCTCACATTAGATGAACTGTGATAGATAAATAAGCCATAGAGTTGATTGCGAAATATTCGAGGAGTACAGTGGACCCCCACATACCGATTTTAATCCGTGGTATGCGAAATAATCGGTATGCGAATGAATTTTCCCCATAAGAAATAATGGAAATCAAATTAATCCGTGCAAGACACCCAAAAGTATGAAAACAAAATTTTTACCACGTGAAATATACATTTTCCTACACACAAAGAGAAGGATACATGCACAATAGTAGAGTAGTACATGCACAGTATATATTGTGCATGTACTAGTCTACTAAATGAAGAATAAATGACACCTTTATTGAAGATGCAGCAATGACTGATGAGACACTGTGTCCTGGGAGTGCCTTTTCCTCCTGAGTACTGTAGGTCCTGTTTGGTATTTTCTTCCAGAACATGCCTTTCACATGGTAGTCACTCGAT